>CAJNIZ010043704.1:50727-64369 GCA_905231905.1 Symbiodinium pilosum | reverse complement strand
TGCATACTTGGATCCCTAGGGCTTTCCAAAGTCTGTAATTGTTTGGTAACCCCTGTACAATCCTAGAACTGTCTTTACCCGAAGTTGTAGACTCTGATAAGACCGGTGGTTTCAGGAGCTTACGAATTGTTAGTAGCTGGAAGCTGGTTGCCACCACAGGCCCGAAAGTTGTGACATGACATTGGGGCCTGCAACGCGCTTCACTTCATGGGACCATATACATCATCATCATCATCATCAAGAGAATTTGTAACGTAATGCTCATCTGGATTGAATGACTTATATGGTCCGTTATAGATATGCTGCCACTCCCCTATACTAAGCGGCAAGGGCTCCGCCTTAATTCAGCACATTTGGCGCTCATTGAGGCCGAGTACAGGCTCTTCAGCAAGTTGTGGGTCATTCCTGGGTCCTCATGACCCAAGGGTTGTAACGTCACGCTACGACATGCCACTAATGGGACTCAAGCGAAGGCATTTGACAGTTCAACTCTACTCCCTACAACTCTGCTTCGGCCTTTGCATGTTCATTATTGCTGTGATTAACCGCTTTTAACGGCTACTAGCTTACACCAGGCGGACACTATGTCAACATCTTGAGCAGCGATTGGGAGCCGAATGACGGCGAGCTGGGCCCTCTCTTCATCATGAAAGCATTTCTCAAGACCGGGCTGAAACCATGAGGGTCCTGAAGCTCATGGGGCTACTTTGGGCCACCCCAGATTAAGGGCCCCGTTTCAAGTCAAGCTTTGATTGAGGTTTTATGGAGTTCTCCAGCTAGGGCTTATTTCCCTGATCATTTTGAGGAGGCCCATGGTAGTCCTACAACAAGCGTCCTGAGCAGTTCAAATAGCTACTGAGAGCTTCTGTTGGTGTGACAAATGTTCCCAATACCCGCGGAAGGGCAATTCCAGTTTCAATCTCAAAGTTACTGCTCAGAACGATGCAAGTGCTGACAATCATGACCCTGAGGTTGTTGCTGGCATTGTTGTCCGTATGATTTGAACTGGAGTCTTGTCTCAGTTTGCAGGAGAAGCAGTAGCCCTAAAGCCTAAACCGAGTGGCAGAAGCTCTAGCAGCGGCTGCTTTGTGATCATCCCGTCGAGAAATTGACAATGACTGATGTTGCAGATGCTTGGTGCCCTTCCCATGCTCCCAGACCAATCTTGTCGCCTTTTTGCAGACACCTTCAGAGTTGTGGGGGAAGGAATATTCTGGGTTGCTGTTAAGGNNGAATTTAAACTAAGTTACCATAATGGGTATATATGGTAAATAATAGGGTTTCCCCAATATAATAACTTAAATTAAGTTCCTTAACAGCAACCCAGTATTCTGTGGTTGCTGAGATTACTCTGGAGCCTTGAATCAGTAGTTGTATGATCCGCTTATAACTTATTATCCTTCGCATAGGATGCACTAGAAACCCTGGTCTAATAGGCAAAAATGCCCCCCCACGTTTCTTCGTGCTAAAGCTGCGCAGGAAGTGGGCCAACAGTCTGCTAGCAGAGTACTTGGGACGGAGCCCCAGTCATTATATGGGTGGTTGTCAAAATTATGGTTCCTTTTTTGGGTACCGTATTATACTAGGGATCCAAAAATGGACTGTAATTCTGACAACCACCCATATGTGGTAGTGTCTCAAAACGGGGTACCTTAGTCGACCCTAGGCTTATATGGGCGCTACAAGGAAACCATGGGGGTCCCTGATAGGGATTCCACAGGGCCATTTTGGAGAAACAGCTATTTGTTGGCCACAGAGACCGGGGACTGAGGTCTTTACAGACTCCTTTGATGCGCTTTTTTCGCAGTTCCATATGAGTTTTGGGAGGGCGCTGGGGTTGTGAAAGGGGAGTTTTGTCAAGGGGGTCGGTCCAAGGAAAACCTAGAACCTCGCTTCCACTGCTCATGATTTCCTCCCGGCTCCCTGCCCATAGTGAAAAGGGTTGATTCTGCGGATGCGCACAGCCAGCACGTGGGACAACACGCGGAGTCTCAAAGGGAATGTTGTAGAGATCATATATTTCTGGCGTCTACTTGCGGTACCAGGATTCTCATTTCAGTTGTATGTTGTAGTGCAGTTCTTACACCAAGTACTGTTCTTGCGCAGCACCAATGAGGATTGCAACCGGCAAACCATGAAACAAACAGTCTTCAGGGAGGAAAGTGGAGCTGTCAAGTAGTAGGCTCTCCACCGCCATAAAGCAGATCCCACTTGCGCGGACTAGAAACTTGCAGGGGAACAACAATTGCATCTCTTGTTCACCTTCAATACCAGGATCCGTACCCCACAACAAGAGAGCTTGGACTTGTAGCTCCCACTAGCTGGGGGGTGTCTCGCGACGCTAAGCGCCAACTCCTCTGAGCCGCAAACCCCAAATCTGTTTGGCCTCACACCCCAACTCTGGTCAAGCGGCGCATATTTCCAAAAAAATATACAAATACTGTTCACCCGTCTTTGTGCAGCTAGAGAAGACGCCGCTAGTCTCTATTCCGTAGACGCCAGATGTTGGAAACACAGGCATGCGCATGATCGCGGCCATGTTTCCCCCAGAATTCTCGAAAAATGATAGTAGACCCTAAGGGTCCAAGTACTCAATAATCATATACTTACCCAAAACCTGTATTACAATTACTAGTACCAAAATCCCACGTACCTAATTCTTGGGTACTTGGACCCTTAGGGTACTAGCTTACATCAAGTTCCTTAACCCTAAACTATATACCCTAAACCCTAAATAGTAGTTTCGATGTTGTTTTCCATTATCCCAATGTAACCCCAATATATCCCCGAAGTATCTAACCCTATATAACCCCTATATACAACATAATTTCAATATAAGAGCCCACCCGATCAGCTAAGACTCACAAGATTGTTTGGCTTCCCTACCTTGAACCCTAAGCCCAGGTCTCGGGGTCTACTATCACTGCGACCCCGTAAGCCCCGATGCGGCTGGGCTGCGAAGCATCGCCAGCTGGATCGATGCAGGCGGTTTAGGGTTTAGGGGTTATGCGCGCAGATATGGAGTATTGGATTTAGGAATACATCAGGAGTACAAAGAGATTACGAGGACCGTCATATCATTCGTTGCTCTGTCACATCTCATGCTTGGGGATCCGGGGCATACACAAGAACTTCGACGAAATTTCAGCAGTTCCTCGTCGCAAGAAACCACGCTGGTCTTTTGGAAAACTCCGATCGGCGAGTTCAAAATGACTCTTGCCGTCCTGCAGAGGGGCAGTATCATCATCTCCTGACAGGTTTTTTCGAAACTTGTTATCGGGAAAAGTCCCCAAGACGGACTTTTTGAGAACTGCAGACTGTGTTTGCTGTGCATCATTCTTGATTGTGCGTCGGCTGGGTGTACAAAGGACTGGATCAAGCTACCTATTGTGGGGAGTTGCGCTCGGGAGTGCAATAAGTTGCAATAGGATGACTTGCAGTGCTCAAACTCCTTCACTATGTAGGGGTTATATAGGGTTTAGGGTGTAGGGCTATATTATTGCGAATAATGGAAAAGAAAATGGAAACTACAATATTATACTAGGGTATATGTGGATCATGACGGCGCATTTACAAGCTTTCAAGAGCATGTGGGGTGTCGGACTCTGATGCGTGTGTGGGAGGGGGGGGGGGGCTCGGGCGTCACCTTTCTACTTATGGGTTCTGTTCGATTGGGCTCGAAACTTAGGCTGGGATGAGGTTTTCATTTTTTGGAAGATATTGCAGACGGAGGGTACCATCGATGCTTAGAAGCAGGCAGTGCCAATCCCAATTCCTAGCAGGTCCGGACTGGTGCATGGCTAATTACTGCTCCTGCTGCCAGGTAGCATCAAGCCGGTCATAGTTGCTTGGCTCTACTCCAGTGATCTGTACTTTGACTTGCTGTCTTTTGTCCGCACTTACTACCCACAAATGTTTCTGCCACGCAAGCCATGCGTACAACAAACAACACAAGTGGTGGCCCTGACTATGGAGATTGCCTTTGGTTAGCTAGGAATGGAGGAATGGATCCGTATAGTAGTCCCTATATAACCCATAGTAACCCATTACAGTAGTTTCCATGTTCTTTTCCATGCCTTCATGCCCAGCTAACCAAAGGAAAGACACCGCAGACGTGACAACCGCCTCTGCCGTAACGAGACTCACTGAGGACCGCTCCTTCCTCCTCGAGGACGTTGCAAAGGCCCACGAATACTTGGAGACAGGTGCGCGGTATTTCAAATAAGGTTACTACGAGTCCCCATTAGGGTTTAGGGTTCAGGGTCAGAATCTATTTTCCTCTTGGCTATCGTATTTCATGAACAGAATCTTGTCCTACTCGGCTTTACCACCCCCCAAAACACTCCCCTCAGGTCGGGCATCTGGCAAGGTGCTCATTGACATTTCTACCTTGGTAGAATGATCAAAGCTTGCTAGGAAGGATCCCTAGAAGGTACTCCTAAGTATATATATATATATACCCTCTATATTTGGGTGGGCACCTACATTACCACCTATAAGCTGCAAGGGTCCCCCCTAGAGACTTACTAGGTGGTAGCAGGGAATAAGGGAATACATTGTATAGGGATTATATTCCCTTACCCTAAAGTTCAATTCAAAGTACTCAATAATCATATCCGTACCCAAAACCTATACTACAATTACTATTACCAAAATCCCAAGTACCTGATTGTTGGGTACTTGGACCCTTAGGGCTCTAAACCCTAAAATCTTATCTATCCCTATACCCCTATATACTCCTAAACCCTGAACCCTAATATATCCCCATATGGAAAATTAGCAGTTTTGAGTCAGCTCTCCAGCCGGGCACCTGCCGAAGAGCTCAGAACTCCTCGACTTAAAGAATCTGAGTAATATATAGTGCCCCTTCAGTAGATAGAATATGAGATATATGAGGATCTTATTACAGCATACCAAAAGCCATATTGTATCTATTTAATGGGACCAGACTCTTGAAGACATTTGAGTTCTGTGGTAGATATTCGAATTGCAAAGGCATTAAGGCATATTCCTGTGTGAAGAGGAAAAGCTGGGCTCTACCGGTAGACTGGCATAGGCACAGGACGAGCGGCTTTAAAAAGACCTCTGCTACATCCGCAGCGATGCTGCAAAATTGAGAGTTTTGCTTGGCTGCAGGTTGTGTGAGGGTTTAGGTTTTAGGGTTTAGGATGAGGGTTTATAGGGCTTAGGTTTAGGATTTAGGGTTGGGGGTCGGGGGTTGCCGGGTCCCCCATATCCAGAAACCCCAGTTGTCTCGGTGAGTAAAGAAAGGTTAGTTTCAGCGCACATGTCTCGAAACTTGGAGGCAACCAGTTACAATGTTTCTGGTATATCACAGGCCTCAACGTAGGTCCCCTCCATTTAAGGAACGAGTGCACTGACTACTTCGCAGGCTTTAGGGATTAAGGGTTTAGGGTTTCAGGGATTTGGGGATTGGTGCCTCTGCCTGCAATGCATAACAAGGTTCACATATGGGGGATTGTTCATGCTTTGGATGCCTTCTTGGGTTGCTTATGAAAGCAGCCCTTGTTCTTCAAGGGCTCGGGAGTAGAGGGGCCACATGATCAGCAACTACGCAACTATACCATGCTCCAAGCCTAACCCACCTATCTTCTTGGCCCCCGGCATCTAGGTGCTACCAGGCGATATGTGGCTGTCAAGCATGAGTAAGTAAGGTTTCAGTCCTTAAGTTACTGGTGCATCGGGGACCGTTTCAGTCCTCAACTCTGTTAAGTGCATGATGCTTCTGGGGGATTCGGGGAGTGGATCCGTATAACTACCCATATCTACTGTCCATATGAACGCCTATTGTAGTACCAAATTTACTCCACCAGTCCACCTTACCAAATCCTTTGATTCAGGCATACCCCTTGTATCATACTAGGGTTCTCATGTTTATCTCTTTGGTTGTTGCTTTGCTTTCGGGCATGTTGCTCACAATTGCAAGAGCCCAAGTATACAAGGACTTGAGCAATGTTGCTCACAATTACAAGAGCCCAAGTATACAAGGACTTGAAGCAATATTCCTCATTCACATTGCAGCTATACTTTCAAAGCCCTAAACCCTGAACCCCCCTAAGGGTCCAAGTACCCAATAAGTAGGTACCTGGGATTTTGGTAATAGTAATTGTAATATAGGTTTTTGGTTAAGTATATGATGATTGAGTACTTGGACCCTTGGGGCCCTATCCCACAAGATGACTCCCGGCATGCGAGCACCACCTCGAGAAGCCATATATGTCGGGCTTTGGGGGTCTAAGGCCTGCACGTATACAAGCACTGTGCCCACACCCCAAACCCAGCAACCTAAACCGGCATTCCCCAACCCTGAACCCTGCTCATGTATATATATATATATATGTATATATATATATATATTACCTGTATAACCTCGTATAGTCCATAGTACTGTCTCACAACCCTTTGCCCTCCTTTCAAAGCCATCCCTAGACCCTAAGCCCAAAGACCCTAGTCCCATACAACCCTTTTCACTCCTTTTGAATCCCATCCCAAAGCCCTGAACCCTAAACCCTATACAACCCTATTCACTCCATTTTAACACCCTAAACCCTAAACCTTTGTAACCCTAAACCCTAAAACCCTAAACCCCTAAACCCTGAACCCCTAAAACCCTAAACCCTAAACCCTATAAACCTTTGTAGCTGTTATCTGGGCATCGCTGCCGAGACCTACTCGCTCGCCATCTCCAGACTCGCGATCGGTTGGCTCGCAACTTGCTCTTATTTGAGGGTTGGGGGGTTTAGGGTTTAGGGGTTTGTTTAGGGTGTAGGGGGTTTGGGGTTGAGGGATTCAGGGTATAGGGTTGAGGGTATGGAATTCTGGATTTAAAGGGGTCTAGAAGCAAAATGAGGCCACTGAAAGGGTTTAGAGCCCTTGCTAGGGTCCATCCGTAGGGTGTAGGAAACAGAATGGGGATAGGGGTGTAAAGTGCAGAAAACATGGGGGCAGGTATTGGTATTAGGGTCTAGGGGTTAGGGTGTGGGACGCACAAGGGGGCTATTGTGGTTTAGGGTTGTTTTGGGCTGCAGAACATTGAGGGGCTGGGGTTTAAGGTATTGGGTGTGGGACTTAGGCGGCTTGGGGTTTCGGGCGTTGTACTCTAACCCCTAAACCCTAAAGCCCCTAAACAATAAGTGGAAGCTTAGGGTGGAGAATCTCCTTTAATAGCTGACTGGGGCCGTCTAGGATAATGATGAGCTCTGTTTAGGGTTTAGGGTTTAGGGTTGGTTTGTTTCCTGAGAGCGGAGGCTAAATTTATATCAAAACGTGTCATCATGACATGTCATCCTCCCCAGTTTGCACCCTACCCTTAAACCCTAAACCCTGGGCCGCAACTCCCCAACCCTGCACCCGAAACCTAAAACCCCTAACTCTTAACCCCAAATGGTAGTTTCCCTAAATGGGGGGAAAACCCAATGTAGACCCCAAGATAGCATTATCCTTGTTATGGGGACCCCAAATAAAGTACTCCTAATCTTGGGAAACCCCCCAGAACCCAGATCCAAAACTTGGGTACATTGGCCTCCCAGGCGATCCTCACCCAGGCCCGGATCACCTAGTCGAGTGCTCAGTTTCGGGATCTAGGGTTTAGGGTTCAGGGGCTTAGGGTTCAGGGGTTTAGGGTTCAGGGGTTTGGGGTTTAGGGTTCAGTGTGTGAGGGTTTACAGTTTAGAGCTTAGAGTTTCGGGGTGTAGGGTTTTCTGAGGATCCGGTAGGTACATAGCGACTAGAAGGGGATGGCGGGTTCTACCGAAACCTTCAGGTTGTAGGGATTTGGGAAATAGTGGAGCAACACATGGGGAAGAACATGGACAATAATTTGTACAAATGACGTGGAAGTCCGATTTCAGGCTTTTCGGGAGAAAGCGTGTAGAAGGGTGATTTTCTGCTGGAAGGCTAGTATGTCTTCCGCGTACTTAAAAGGGACTTGGGGTGCAGTGTTTGGGCTTTAGGCTCGTCAGCCAGGTGCCTTCTTTAATTCTAAGAAGGTTGGGGCGGCAACTTTGCAGAGAGCATGGGGGCAACCACAGGGAATTGTTTGAATTCCCGATTGGAATTGTATACGGGATACGGACAACCAGCAGTTTTCGTTGGGGTTGCTTGTTGTGTGTGATAGGCAGTTCAGGTACAGGATGCCCAAGATCTGATACACGAACTTAGGGTTTAGGGTTTAGGGTTCCAAAACGTGTTTCTTCCGTTTTGGGTAACCCTAAGGCCAGGGTAAAAATACCCAATAATCATATACTTCCCCAAAACCTGTACAGTACTTACTACGTATTACCCAAATTCTAAGTACCCAGTTATTGTGTACTTGGACCCTTACGGTACTATTGTCATCGTCGTCCCTGCCCGGCACTACACTCTAAACCCCAAACGCTCGACCCCTGAACCCCAAAGCTACCAAAACCTAAAACCAAGACAACCCCTATAAACTGCAAATCCAAACCCCCCAACCCAGAAACCCTCAACCCGAATACCCCGAACAACTCAGCTCCCAAATTCCCAACTCTCAACCCCACCCAAACCCTAAATCCCAACCCCCACACCCAAAGACCTTCATTCCAAAAAAACCCTATACAACCAACCAACCCTATATCCCCCAACATAACCCGATATGCCCCTACATAACCCCTATATCCCCCAAGTAATTCCTATAACTCCAAGGTTCCGGATCGCCGCGGCAGCGCTCCTGCAGTGTGCGAGGCTCCAAGCGCTGAGGTTGGAAATTTCTTGAAAGCAGGGAGTGCTTGGAAGGATTCGGTTGCTGTTACGGAATTCAGCTTACCATGATATGGGCATTTAGGGTATAGGGTTTAGGGTTCTAGGGTTTAGGGTTTAGGCTTTATCTATGGTTTAGGGTTTAGGAACTTAAATTCTTCCCCTATAATGGAGAATCCAATGGAAAAGAAAATTGAAAATTAAATGGAGACTGGGGTAATATAGGGATTTAAGGTACTTACATTAAGTTACCACAAAAGGGGTATATAGTAAAAAGCATGGGGCTTCCTTATCATTATAGTAAATCAATTTAAGTTCCTCAACAGCAGCCCAGAATTAGTGAGAATAGGGTCCCTGAGGAACACAGGGGATGCATGGGGACCACAAGGGAATTATGGGGTCCCGATTAGGGGGGGTTCAGGAGGTTTTGCAAGGAATGCCCAACCAGTAGGATTTTTTAGGTTCCTCTAAAGGGGGTCATAGCGATTACGTAGGGCCAGGGTTGTTTAAGAATGCAGTATGGGCTCTGGGGATTAGGATAACAAGGGTGTATTTTTTGCGGTGCTATCCTACATATTCCCAAAAGCAGGGGCAAGCTCATGCGTTGCAATATGTCGAAAGGAGGGTCCAAAACGCGGGGAGTTCTTTCTCAATTGCTGTGCAGGGGTAATCTCTTTGCGTTTCAGTATTTGATTGCATAGAGCAGATTACTCAAGTCTGCTGTTCCATCTTCCCAGCTACGGAACTTCTGAGCCAAGACTGTAGCGAGGAAATCTTTGCAGGATCGTGTAAGTGTAAGTCGTGTGATTTGTGTTAGGTAAGAAACTTCTTTTCTGGCTTCAGGACCCGGGAACATGATTTTGACAATCCCCGTGTAGCATTTCAAAGCTTCCGAAAAATGATCCCCAGTAGAGTATGCAAATCTTGCAGCCATCTGAGGACGCCTGCAGCTGAAGTCGTAACTGGCCCTGGCAGGCTTGGTTGACGTCTTAACGTGCAGCAGTCAGCCGCGAGGTTATGTTGCCTGCTGCAGTATAAGGCGATCCACCACTAAAGGAGGAAAGTAGATTTCCCCAACAATGCACGAAAGTCTGTGTCCGCGACTTTGGGGAGTCATCACATGTACACAGATCATTAAGCCAAAGGAAATCCGTCTCTGTCAGTTTGTTTAACCCTTCACAGCCACCAATTAGGCTGCTGTTAAGGAACATTAAGATCAGATATCGTATTAAAAGAAACCCTATCTCTTGCATGTACATATACCCATCGTATGGTAACTTTGTACTTAAGTTCTGCAACAGCAACTCAGCCAAGCCACTTGCATGCTGCTGTCCAAGTCTTTTGTCGCCATTCCTGTCCAAGACGTCAGGCCCCGAAAGAAAGGCGGCCATGTCCAGTTCAACGCTTCGCACAGTGACTACGAGGCCTAGCACAAAATGTCTTTACCTGGCTGGCGTTTGGTTTAGGTTGGGGGTTTTCTGAGTTTTTAGGGATTGGGTTTTAAATGGCGACATGTCACTTATGTGGCTATCTTGAGGGAGACTTTCTCTATTGCGTTTGATAGTCTGATAGCAGCTAGGCAAGTCAAAGGAGACAACCACGGGAATCTCTCAGAAGCCAGCATAGTTCAGTTTGTTAGACAAAAGCTTAAGGGTTCTTGTAGTGGGGTTGCGGTAGTTCCCAAAGCGGTTTGGGTTGGGGAAGGCTCCTACTGGGTGGCCCCATATCAACTCAACACAGCAAATGATGGAAATTCTTGTGCCTAATGTATACCAATGATGAATAACCCCTCTCCTTTCAAGGGCCTTAATATTAGGATCCCTATTAAGGGGAGGGGATTGATTAATGGGTCTGGGTTATCGGAGTATGAGGAATGCCTTCGCCAGCATTCCCAACAGGATCTTACTTATGTTGAGAAAATAGTCTAAACTCCTAGCACTCCCCTTAATAACCCCAAGAATACTCCCCTATATAACCCTCTATATCACGCCCTTGAAGGAGTTTAGACTATCTGCCTTCAAGGCCCTGTACTTAAAATCCACTACATCTGCCCCTGAACTTTCTGACTCTTGTAATCCCTATAGTCCCCCTTGAGTAGATAGAATATTACAGGGATTATATAGAGATAATGGCAAAGAACATGCAAATTACTACATACTATCATAAGGTATGTATTGGGGTTATAGCCCCCCTTAAGTAGATAGAATATGGGGTATATGAGGATCTTTTATAATATACGTAGAGCCATATTCTATCTACTTAAGGGGCACTGTAGCCTTGAACCCTCACAACCCCACAACCCTGACCCTCTAAGCCCCAATCCCGACACGCCTAGTCCCAAGTCAGGTCGTTGCCCAAGCTGCCGAGGAGCGCGGGTGGCGGGTAGTGAAGTGCGAAGAGAAGGCTCCTGCTGCTTTTCTCTTTCCAACTTACTAGTATACTGGTTAGTAGGGAGGAATGGAATATAATCCCTATATGCGCCCTATACAATATATTCCCTGGTTCCCTACTAACCAGTAAGTCAAGGGTTTCACGGGTCTAGAGACTAGTGGCTTGCGTTCGGAGTTTCGGGCTTGTATGAAGGGCGGAAGATTATAAGACAATCGGGCTTTTAGGAGCCATTTCTGCATTCGGCGATGGGGAGCTGAGACTTAGGTGTGGCGCTGTCATGGTTTGGCGGTGGTTTTAAGCCTTGAACCACTATGTCAGAACAGGACTACCCCCAAAACCCCTGAAGATAGATGCGGATGACAGGGACACCCCAGGGGTCCCTACAAACAATTCTACATCCTTGTCTTCCTGAGTCGTGGGATGGGGCTAAGCGTACCGTTTTGCGGAGCAACTCTCACATGCTTGGAGATGCTATCAGAGTTTGGGGTTCAAGGCAATGAAAGGTTTTTCGAAGCAGTTGCCAAGAGAATCCAGTGTATCCCCCAAATAAAGGCTTTGCGCCTAGTTACGTTTACCTTTCTTAAAGGGTCTAGTTTCATCTGGGTACGGCCCGGATCCCCGAGATACTACAGGACCTAAATAAAAGCACCAGAAACAAGCTTTTGACATGTAAATGTCTCTGTACCTCCGTTTCTCTGCTTCAAACAGCTTGTAGCCACATGGCCCTTACATGAAGTATCGGAGGCAACTTAAGCTCCAGCCCCGAAATTGGCATCCCCAGACCCAAAATCCTGAGCCCTCAACAACGCCTCCCCAAAAACCCTAAACCCTAAACCAAAGCTCCCGACATTGTTTCACTAGGGCAAGAGGGCGAAGTGACAGCTTTTCCTGTGCTCCCCTCTATGGGTATATAGTAAGTCATAGAATTTCCTTATCAGAGTAAATTAGTTTAAGTTCCTTAGCAGCAACCCAGCAAAAGGCTGCCATGTGCTGGCCTCAGTTGTGCATGGGACTGCCAAAGTAAATGGTTCAGGGCTTACCTGGACCCTGGCTGTCGCACATTGAATATGGGTTATGAAGAAGGGCAAGACCTCCAGAATGGAAGGAAATTCTTGGTCCACTGGTTTCAGGTTGAGGGTTTCGCAGGACTTGCACCAGGCCCTAATACCTTAAACGCGTGGTAGGCTTGAGATTAGGGTGTCTAGTGTGGCATGCAGAAGTTGCAAGAAGAGCGCCGGTCCTGATTTGGGAGTTCTCAAAACTATCTCCGATCCCATCAGTTCTCTAATCTGCTGATAACCGCTACAGGAGTGAAAGTCCCTACCAGATTTGAGCATACGCTCGTGTCTTTAGTACCTGTGCTCATGCTCTTCGTCCTGCTACTACTACCACCACATCTACGACTGATACTACCACCACCACTACTGCTACTACTGCTACTCCTGCTACCACTACGACTAGTAGGCTGCTGCTGCTGCTGCTAGTAGGATTTTGCAAACACAGATCCGGTTTAGATACCGGCTGTGCTTACTGAATGGTGTGTATGAGACGCCTCAATCGGCTAGGCCTCTTCCCAGGTGCAACATACATTGGATAGACGATGCCAACATCGGTGACTGGATGCGGAAGGCCTATGAGAGCACGGGCGCAAAGGGAAAACGGCATGCACGCTTCCTGAGAGGTTCCTGCTTGATGTTTCCAATGTTTCTTCCCAGCTATGGAGATGCTAAGCTCAAGGCTGCGCAGGAATCATACTTGTGGCGCACAGGCACGCACTCTGTTCCAGCAAGCGCTGTGCTTGCGTGTCTGGACAGGTGGAGCCTTGGATGAGGATAAACCACTTTCCAGGCCCAGCCGCTGATGCTTGTGATCCAAGGTTGAGGGTTGACCGCTTACGGTCTCATCTGGGTAGGCTTCAGGATTTTGGGTTTGCTTTCGGGTCCAGTAAAGCAATTGCCTCTGTTGTTTTGTATGTAGGGACTCACTAACTTGGGAGCACCCCATCTAGAAATGGCCAGGGTGTTCGCGATGCATAGCCCTGCCACTGACCATCGCAGAAGTTGCGGCAGCAAAAGCCGTAGTCACCCTGAATGCATTGATACAAAAACCCCAAATCCTAAATCCCGCAAACCCTAAACCGTGTACATGGTGTTGGACCTCCTTGCTATGAAGTGGCTTAGGAGTCCCAGGAACTCTATGGGTGGGTTCCTTATGTTATGTAGTCCGGATATTTTGAGAGCGGCGGTTGTAAGAGTCTCTCCTATTTGGGGCACCTCTGGGCCTTTTGCCATTAAATTAAGGCTGAAGTGCTCGCTAAGTATCTTTTCATACTATTCTGTTGAAATTGGTTGATTGTTCGTCTAGTCCACTCGGGAACTCCAAATCTCCCATGTAGGGTTTAGGGTTTAGGGTTTAGGGTTCAGCATCTCAAGTCCAAGCATTCATTAAAGAGCAGCTTTTCTAAGCACCAGAAGAATACCCACCCGCCCATTGGGTCCCCTAACATTATGAA
>CAJNIZ010043704.1:20354-34785 GCA_905231905.1 Symbiodinium pilosum | reverse complement strand
CTTCAAACCCAAAACCCTGAACCCTAAACACCCAACTCTAGACCCTAAACCCTAAGGCCTACACCCTAAACCATACGACCTAAACCCTAAAACTTAAACCAAAATCCAGCCCTGGCAGGGCGGCCTTTGAAAGACATCCTTGGTACTCCCTGCTACGTGGCGCCGGAGGCCAGGGATGCTTCCGAAACTTACTACTTAGGAGGGTTTTGGGTTTGGGGATGTTGGGTTTAGGGTTTTGGGTTTGGGGTTTTGATTTTTTGGTTGGGGTTTTGGGTTTAGCTCTTAGGGTTGGATGGATGACTATGATGGATTATAAGGATGAAGTTAGGGTCCTCTTATATTCCTATGTATGCTAGGTATACCACTTGTACAGGTGCGGGGTCCTCCTGAGGTATATGAGCCATAGTCTAAGCAATAAGGGTGCATGTATACGTGTATATGGTTTAGGGTGTAGGGTGAAGGGTTTAGGGTTTAGGGTCTAAACTCCTTAAAGGGTGTTATATAGGTGACTATAGAGGGGCGTATTATAGGGCTGATTAAGAGGCAGACTAGGAGTTTAGACTATAGCTCATATTGGTGTAGCATTTATACTTGTAGATATTTATAGGGTTCTACAGGGACATAGGGTCAGGATGAAATGGAAGATCCTATGGACAACATAGGAACATAACCTGAAAATATGTGGTTGTAGAGTCTTGCTTCCTGGTTCATAGTAGGGAGTGCAAAAGCACATGGAAGCTACCATAAGAGTTTGGGCAGTTAGTACCAGTAGCGACTGGACAAGCAAAGCATATTGAAGCTAGTACGAGCGTTAGGGCTTCGCCGTTAATGGATGGGTTATACGTTATAAGTTGGGTACTGCCCCCTAGTCAGTAAGAGCTGGGGAATAACTATAGTATAGCTACAGGTTACCTATTATAGACTGTTACTGGGGGTAGGGCAGTACCCAAGTTATAAGGACCAGCGAAAACAGTACAGATGATATCGACATCACCCCGGCTCAGCGACTTCCTCCCAAAATAAGGCTTTTCAAAGAGGGTCTCACACATGTCTTCACTTCAGATTGCGGAATTGTTTAAGTCAGCCATTGATATTTGTGATATAAGGATTAAAAGATAGTATATCACGTGACGAAAAGTCAGACGCTTCTCCAAGTAAGGGCATCTTTGGGTTGGAAGGGAAGTTCCTGTTTGCTGATAAGAATTTACCTTGTGCTTATATGATGAAAAAAGAGGAGGAAACAAGAGGAGGACTGTTCACGATGTACTCGTGGGAGCGACTGGCATTGCCACATGAATTGCAAGAGTATGGTCATTGTGTTCATTCATTGCGCCCCTACAAACCCAAACCCTAAACCCTTAGGATGAATCCCTGCATCATCTCATTGACCTCATGGCCGATGGAGGAAATCCTGCTTCCCTGAAGAAACCCTCGATGTATTGCCGTAATATTTAGTGGCTGCATATCCGGGGGCGATTAATTGCCGCGTCGGACACAGGTTCCTGGGCAGGACTTCCTTCAATCAGCAGTGTTTGGAACTACACGGTTGCTGTTAAGGAACTTAGTTTACGCTACCATTTTGGGGAAACCCTATTTATTATTATACATATCCATTACGGTAACTTAATTTAAGGTCCTTAACTGCAAACCAGTTGATCCTCCTTGGCCCTTTTTGCCTGGGATGACCTAAGGCATGGGCCTGAAGAATTACTAACAAGCCCTTGCTTGAAGTAGTAGAATCTGCTGTAGAGCGCCTTCACGTTATATTCGAAGACCTGTACATAGTGCCCTCCCTGTGATAAAGAACCACACCCATACCTTGATATTGAAATTTCCTTGAAGTTTTCCTTTGGAATATTCCACATTTTGCGGCGTACGGGCTTGTAATCTTGGGGGAGGGGATTATTCGAACTGTGAATACTAAGCCTCCATTTGTGGTTACCAGGTCAAGGACGTCCTTTGGAAAGCCTGCCTATATCTGGCTAGAGCAGCACTGGGGTGTATGCTGCATGGTGATATGGTAGTTTCCCAAAATAGGGGGACCCCAATATAGACCCCAAAATACTATAGTCCTTATTATGGGTACCCCCAAAAGGGTATCCCTAATTTTGGGAAACCCTAAAACCCATATAACCCCCTACATAATCCCAGTTTCCATTTCATTGTCCATTTTCTTTTCCATTTGATGCTCCATTATAGTAGGTACCCCTAATTTTGAGAAACCCTAAAAAAACCCTAAATAGTAGTTTCCATTTTCTTTTGCATTATCCCTAAATAACCCCTATAATCCCCCTTTAAAGGCTACCCATAATTTGGGAAACCCCCATATAGAGCGAGTTTAAGGGTTTAGGGGTTCAGGTCCAGAACTCGACATGTGGGGTGCCCTCGAAGGTATGAGGGTTTTGTCGCACTAGATGGGGGGTTTCCCAAAATTAGGGTTACCTTTTTGGGGGTTCCCATAATAAGGACTATAGTATATTGGGGTCTATATTGGGGTCCCCCTATTTTGGGAAAGTACCAGATAGTGGTCGCCACTTGTTGCAAAAAATGACAAACATGAGTGTGCTGCCACCTTAAACTCTAAACCCCAAGCCCCTAAACTCATGGCCTCCGGCGGAGGTCCTCAACGGACGGTATGATGAGCGCTGCGACGTGTGGAGTGTGGGAGTGGTTTCTTTCGTGCTTTGCACCGGCAAGGAGCCAAGGTTGTCAAGATGATGTCATGGTTCCCTTTGCCATTGTTCCAACTAATTCCATGGCTACGGCATTTTGCATGTCTGCTTGTCGCCACAATAGGAATGATCCTGGGTTCTACCCTCCTCAATGCTGCTCTCATCGTCTTCATTCATTGATTTGTAATACGAATGCTGTGATTCGAGAACAGCGACTGTAAGTTATATGATTCCAAGCCCCCTTTGAAAGGCCAAGCCCGTAAACCTTGATCTCCAAAAATCTGCTGCGCCTAGACCCTAAACCCTAGCGTCGATCAAACTTTCAATTATCTTTTTCGTTTGATTGTCCGTTATTGGGCTAATATCCCCAAACCCTAAACCCGAAGCAGTGGTAGCCTTCAGTGTTACTCAGGGCACCACCCCTTCGCGTATGGCAAGGGTGACACGGCGAAGGCCAGAAGCAACACAGTCAGAGGCTGTCGCGGAAAGGTCATGTTGCAGAATGTTTTTTTACGCGTTCTAAGACCTGCATTATCCCTACGTGCCCCAAAACCTTTTGGGGTATGACATTTTCTGGAGCTTCCTTTTGCAGGCTCATCCCAGGATTTTTGTCGCCTTGCAAGCCCCATCTCTCTCAGTCTGCTCCGCAGCAAGTATGGACAATCTGACCTCAGCCGTACTGTAGCACAACCGGAAGTGGTGGGTCGCTGCATCAGTCAAGAAGCTGCTGATGACTGGGAAGCTGGGGTAGTACATGGGACATATAGACATGTATATGGGGGTTTCCCACAATTAGGGGTACCGCTCTGGGGATCCCCATAATAAGGATTGGAGTATATTAGGGTCTATATTGGGGTTGCCTTATTTTGGGAAACTGCCATCTAAGATCTAGGGATGTTCATCAAGTGCTAGAGCGCGTTGCTAACCCCGGCCACCAATGAAAGGACTTCATGACGACCGTATGACTCTAAGAGGGTCCAAGACCCTCCCATTTTGCAAAACACGATCCTAAACCTAAACCATAAATCCGCAACCCTACGCTCCAATCCCTTGAATTTTGGCCCGGCAACCGGTAGACACTAAACCCTACACGCTGGTATCAACAAATTATCGCAGGATCGCCCTTACATAACCCCAAATAGTTTAATCCATCCTTTTCATACGTGCCCTCTATGCAGTTTGATCCCTGGCTAGGGAACATACTTATAAAGGTTGCGCTTGCGCCATCAGCGGCTCATGAAGAGATATACTGTAGCACATTCCCTATCTCCATGGTCCCTCAAACCGCTCCTTGACGCCAGGTTGTCCTGCAGAGAATCAGATCCAACCAAATGGATCCAGCAGCAGAAAGCTCAGAATGCCTGGAGTTAGAGGGCGTCTGGTCTCTTATGTCATTCTGGCATCAACTATGCTAAGAACTGTCAAGGATCATATCATGTTCACCTTGCGGCACAAATGTTATGACCAATAGCCTTGTCTTGCAGGGAGACTGTTGTATGGGCTTGTAAGGGAGAGCTTAACTACAAGCCTGAACCTCCCCGTAGAATCCTCCTTTGATTGTAGCGTGATATACCCCAAAACCCCATCTAATTACTTTGGTCCCATCATACAATCCTTAGAAATGCTTATTTAGGCGCAGTTGCCAAGTTCCCTTGAATTTTCCAATTGGTTCTCAAGTGCATTGCCGGGCTTCTGATTTTGAGATTTGCTGCAAGGATGCACACTGGGATGACTCCCGCAAAGAGGCCATGGAACAGTCTTGCTCTTTAAATAAAAAGGGCACCATTTTGGGAGCCCTTAGCCCCCTATTCATGGGAACATTCATGCGGAATGCATTTTTATATGATACAGGTCTGTCAGATTTGGGGGCAGTCCCTGAGGTATCTGACTTGGAAGGCGGAAAGATTGGCGTAACCCAGTCGTCTGCAAGTGGTAGTATGGTTTGCTGTTAAGGAATTGCATTTGAGTTGCGATATTGGGGGAACCATATCAAGTACGTACTATATCGACCCAGTATGGTAACTGAATTTCAGTGGTAGCTAAAAACCTAGGGATCCAAATAGCTCCACGTAGGTAATATTTGCATACTCTGGGGTTCAATGCTGGTATTATTTGTAGACTTGGATCCCTGGGCAAAAGGTTTTCTTTGATCCGCACGAGCCTGCTTTCGCCCACTTGGTTGGCTTCGTTGACTGATGATGAAGAAAAATGCAAGCAAAAATCAGATGCGAACCTGTGTAATCCGTTATGAGGATCCGTATACTACCTCTATGACCCCCATTCCCTCTTGGGTTTTCCAGGGCTCCTGTTCCAAAATCGTGCCTTGGCCCATGCTTCTTCGCTGCTTGCTGGAACGTGTGTTCGGGGTTTCAAATTTGGGCATTAGGGGTAAGGCTCAGAATTTAGGGTTTGGGTAATATGGCTCAGGCTTGCAGATCAAGGAGTTATGAGCGGACTTACTCATGCTTAGTTGAGCATGCGGAAATGGGTGGTAACTGCAGCGCAGGGACAGTTAAAGAGAATTCTCGTGGGGAGGATCTCAAATTTGGGCACCCTTGGGAAACTCAAGACTTGATTTGATAAATTCCCAGTCCCATATCCCTGGAGCAGACGGTCCTTTTTAACATCTTTAATCTTTGGTTACGCAGGCCCCATGGTCTCCGGCCCTAAACCCTCAAGTAGTTTCCAAGTAAAGGTCCCTTCTTGACACCGGAAAGAAGTAGTTGCCGCACAGACTCCGCTGACTATTTTGAAGGTCTCCCTCATGTAGTCTTCAATGGGGACCTCTAGTACACCCTTCATGCCTGTAGTCTCTTGAACCCTTGAGGGTACATGCTCCGACGAGATCAAAATCAAAAAGAGCTTTTCCTCTAAAGTTAGTAGGGTCTAGGGTTTATTATTGGAAAGGGTGTAGGAGGAAGGACGGAATGGATCCCACTAGCAGTACCGAGACTGTAGACAATCTGCAGAAAAGTGCCTTTAAACCATTCCCTCGATCCCTATTAACCACCGTGAGCGCTAAGTCTATAACCTACAACAGCTTCCAGGTTCTGTGCATGCCGTACTCTTTATATGCCCTTATATATCCCAAACTTCCACATAGTGTTCCATACAATTTTCCAAATGATTCTCCATTATTCTTCATCATCCCTACATACTCCGTTTTTTGTAAACGCTGAATAATACAGAAGTTGCAATGTTCTTTTCCATTCCCCTATTAAACCCCTACATATACAGAGATTTATGTACATACATATATGCATGTGTATATATATATATCTCTCTCTCTCTCTCTCTCCCTCTCTCTCTGTCTCTCTCTCTCTCTCTCGCACTCACTCACTCACTCACTCACTCACTCACTCACTCACTCACTCATTATCATCACCCTAAACCCTTCATTGTAGTTTCCATTGCAAGTTCCATGTGCTTTCCCACGTGAGTGTCCATTGTGAATAAGGGACCTATACCATTCCCTACTACCCACCTGTATATAACCCCCTTTGTAGACCAGTTTCCATTTCATTGTCCTTTCTCTTGGCCATTGGATTCGCCATTATTGCTTAGTAGCAGGATCCTTGCATAATCTCATATAGCCGTTATACATATATAATCCCTACATGATCCTTAGAGAATGCCTATACAAATCCGGTCTGACCCCCATGTAATACCTTCAGAAGCCCTATGTAATCCCTATATAATCCTGTAAGTAGTTTCTGTTGCCAGGCCAAGGAGCTGGTGTTCCAGATGATGACACGGGACCGTAGCAGGGTGGTTGCATGGGTTTGGTAGCCTAAGCTGCAGAAGAGAGGTTGCGAAAGACATGAACACATCCATGGATAGTCAGGCTTGGTTGGGATGGGCCTTGCCTCTAATAACCTTTTCTCGCATGCTTGCGATCAAGACATCAGAGGTTCTTGAAAGCAAGCGTTCTTGGAGCAGCTAGCTGATAGTCAGGCTTTGCCGCTTTCATGTGGCGCTTTGCGGTTGGGGCATTGTTGCTGTTTTGTCACTGCCCTGATTTCGTACGATCCGGGTAAGGAATTCGTCATGTCAAGTTGTCATTTGTCATACTGCTCCCGGCAGCATCACACCAGAGAAACATGCAGGGGCTCACATGGTGTTAGCGCACGCAGGCCTCCAGTTTGCGGCTCTATCGCAACAATCGCTCGCTACATGAGCCTTAAGTTCTTCAATCGTGTATATACCTAATATCCCTAAGGGGTCCCTATTTTACATCATCTCCATCTTGTTGTTGATGCCGCAATGACTGCACTGCCTCTCTCGCTAAATAACCATGACAGTGACATTGTTTTGAGGTCATTGCTGCTTACCGTTCTTGTTCCTGCCAATCACGTGCGCACTCTCTGTCAGCAAGACTGTGATCGGATCCTCGGATTTAAGTACCACAACGACGGAGGCTGTTCCTCCTCCTCCTACTACTGTTGCTGGGAGTATGACATCATGATATGTGGAGCGGCTTACCATCATTATTGGAACCCTCCAGGAAATGGAACAGCGACCAAGCGCGAAGCGACTGTTGGCAAACAGCACCTGGCTGCAGCAGTTTGACGTGCCTGAAAGGCGCACGTCCTCTTTGAACGAATTCGGTGACTACTGTGACTTTAGAAAGTTGAACACCCATACTATGTGGTTTTGTTCGATCTCACATGTTAGTAGTTTCAGTCTATACAAAATACAGGGTTTCAACGTTTGCTGAGATTGAAGATCCCGCTTCGTGGGTTCCTTACGTCCATACTGGCTTATTAAGAACTTGTAGTAAACATGGGCATAAGATGTTTTCTTCAGATTCGGGCAAAGCTGATGACACTCTGATGGTCTGTGGGAATCTCTACCGGTATCTTGTCTCATGCGCGTGATATTGTAGTAATTCTAGGGATCCGTTTCAAGACTTGCTTGGCATAGACGTGGCAGTCTGTTTGAAAGGAGCCTTTGATATAGCTGCTCCACGAGAATCTGAAACGACGAATGGAAACACTCGGCAATCTTCTGTTTACCAGTATTATCACCTGCGTCAGATGTGGCATCAGCGGTCCGGTATGAGAGTTTCCTAACAAAACCCTACGGAATCCTTGCAGGAGGAACGCACCTAATCCTCGAATGATCCCCGCTTCCGTTGAGTTCCACTAGGGCACCTCAATTTTGGGTCACGTCTTTGCTTTCTTTGCTCTGCGCAGGCCCGAAGAAGCTGCCACCGGCAAAGGCTGCTGCGTGGTGAGTTAGCCATGCTCCATGGTGGGTCTTTCCAAAATGATGGCTCCCTCCATGGTTGTATGGGGATTATACAGGGCTTATATAGGAATACATATACACATGCATATACATATATATATATACATACAGTTCTATGTACACAGATATCTACATGCATGGTTCACTAGCCTAGCGAACAAATTAAGGGTCTTCTGAGAATGGCAAGACTCGGTGGGGCTTATAATACCTACGCATCTTTCAGGAAGTCTTAGAAGCTCATGCGGGGTGTGTATCAACATTCAGGGGCCTCTTGTGAAGGTCCCTTTTTTCGAGCAAGGATAATTTGGTGTATCCGTGAGGGGCTTTCATTTTTGTGGAACTACTACGCAGTTTCGCACTTTTGCAGAAGCGGCAGCCGCACAGTCACAAATGAAAATGGCAGCATATTCAGAAGCAACCACTGAAGTTGGAGATGTTGTATTTCGCAGGTGTGGCTGAATGTCTAGCGAGCTGGCGCTCTCAACATGTTGCGAGCCTGCATGCAGAAAAAAACGGCCAGCAATGCAGAGTGGAACGTCTGTTGGCCTCATTGTAATTTGAAGTTCCGCATGCGCCCGCGGAGGGGTTTGCCAACTCATCCCTGGTATTAGGAGATTTTGAAGGTCAGCTTGCTCAACTGGGTAGCTGATTGCATAAGGCTTGCATCGAGCGCTGAAGGTGGTACGTCAGGTGATCTATCTGATTTGTTTTATAAGTGTGTGCTCAGGGATGCTGATAATCGTGGTGGCATTAAGCGTAATTCGATCTGGGCATCAAGAAGCAGCACAGCTAGAGTGAGCTGAGGGCTCGGGTAGTAGCAGCCCTGCAATGACAGTAGTACTGCTGCGGGTGAAGAATTGATTTGGTTCACCCTTTGGGCCGCATAGGTATGGTCAGGTGGTCGGAATAAGTTGTAAGGTGAAGTTGTTGAGCAAGCTGCCAGAACCGACTTCGGTCAGGTCATTCAATCTGCGTGAGTCTCGACAGATTCTATCCGGAAGAAACCCAGGCTAACCTGGCATTCCGTGGTTCGATTGAAACGCCTTCTGATGGAAAGGCTTGTCCTCACTAATTACTCCCTATATAGGTCAGCGGAGTGTCAAGGGTTCATGGCTGTTTGGCAAGCTGGTGTGTGCTGTGTGCCACGTGCAACGTGGATGTATAGCACCAGCCACCACTTGCGTCACAGGGCACGCCTCTCTGGTTAGCGTACAGTTAGCTCCTGAGACAAGGTCCGCTGATTGACCCAACTATTTGTTGAAGTCATGTTCTCTTCGCATGGGACCATGCCTCCAAGATTACCTGTACGAATCCTTGACTTGACGCAGCACGAGCTTCCTGAGCATTGGCTGCGGCTGGTAAGGAATACGGGCTCCTGGCACAGCGAACTACAGAACGAAGCTCGTGGGGCGAGGTTCCTGCAGCAGCACGAAATGCAGAAACGGCTCATGCTAACATCCATGCGGGCCATCAGCAGAATTGCCCCGGTAATATTCCAGCTCATAAACCTAGACCAAAAGCCACTCCCCTTTTGGCGTCTTATCCATTTTGGCACGGGCCTTTCCAGTGATTAATTCCAGCAATACGGGCCTCAGCGCTTCAAAGAAGCCCAGCTCGTACAAATGCTGTGGGGGAGTTTTCGCCAAATCGGGGTTCACGGTGTAAGCATGGGTCATGTATTAAAGCAGGCCATCAAAAGTCATCCAGGGAATCCTGTGCACATTTTTGTGGTCCCCGATTTGTTAAAACTTCCATGTTATAGGTTTTCAATTGCTGCTTGGAACCAGTGAGTCAAGACCCATCTACAGCGAAGAGCTTCGCCAGGGTTACAGGTAGGGTTCAGGGCGTAGGCCTTCGAGGTGGCAACTTGGGAACAGTTTTACTCTCTCCCTTAATGTGGAAAAAAGGCGCATTGATAAAACTTTTTGGCGGTCTCTGGAGTACCAGCGAGTGTGCCGGACATTGCTTCAGCCAAAATGAACTTTCCAAACCCTAAACCCTGGGTACCAATCCATAGAGACGTCACGTTTTGGTGCTATACACGTCTTGGGGCATAAAATTCCTGGCAGCAACTACTATAGGCATTTGGGTTTAGATTCCCTGAAACTTGGCTAATTACTTCTTAAGTTATCCTTGTCACCGCAATATGTGTGTCAGAGCAGAGCTAAGATGGCAATCTTCACTGCGACGTTCACCTGGGGTTCCTTCTCCAGGTGTAGCGTGAGCTTGGTCTCGTCTGAGCTCGAGACCTTTCGACATCTTTCGCCTCCGAAACCTGCTCACATGCGAAACACATGTGACTTCTCGGGATGAGGGTGTCACAGTAATGGCGGAATTCTGTGGTGGGGATATTGGGAGGAACCTGCAATCTTGAGAAAGAGCCATATGGGTCTGTGGCAAACTTGTCTTTGTCTGATGTTATTGTTGCTTGCATCTTGATCTCTTTGAATTGCGGCAAGGCTACTGTTGGCAGGGACCTACTGATGACTGCGTAATCTGTAATCTGAACACAGAGAGCCCAGTACACCTCAATCAAGGAATATATTTCAAGTGATATGAGTGTCCCTTGTATGGTCGCAGGAATATGTTGGACAGATTGGTCGTCTCTTCAAATACGTTTTCTGTTTTTGTTGCAGGATGTAGAGGGATTCCTTTGATGGGACATGAGCAACAGATCAAGAGGCCGCCAGCCTGTTTAAGGAAACCCTAGACCCCACCCTAAACCCTAAATTATACTATAGTAGTTTCCATTTCATTTCCCGTTATCCCTATATAACCTCAATATACTATAGTAGTTTCCATTTTTATTTTCTAGTATTCGTATATAACCTCAACATACTATAGTAGTTTCCATTCTATTTTCCACGAATAGACCTTACAGTAGGGTATTGTACACCTTGGGATGGCTTGATCTTCCGCTGCTAGCCGAACAATCTTGCCAGCATCATCCTTCTGCGGGTACAGACTACGCTATTACCATTATGCTGGTTGTTGAAATGAAGATCATGACAAGTGCTACTGGTGTGGTACCAGTACTGGCAGTATTTTTGTTCGAAACCCTTGGTTGAGGACTTTTATTTTGCAGCTACTACAGCTCCCACAGCTCGTGGACAAATTTCTGCATGCCCCTGGGCATGCTGCACGACTGTCATTCCCCACGATTTAAGTGGTAGTTTACGAGTATTGCTATCATGTTTTATAGCTATCAGTACTATTAGCTATATAGGGTTGGGCAGGGATCTGTCCTTCCACCGTATCATTATTTGCGCAAGGCGTCTGCATAAAGATCCTGAACCTGTACACCCTATGACCTCAAACTGGTTTAATCCCTCCCTAAACCCTGAAACCCTAAACCCTAAACTTTCTCTCAGTTCCCCCTGCAAGGTGTCTGCATGAAGACCGTCCTCATGGTCAAACCGACTCTGGAGGCATCAGCCCCTGGCCTCTTGCAAAGGAACCTTGCGTATCATTTTAGGACTATCGGGATAATATAGGGATATATAGGGATGACGGAAGAGAAAATGGACACTGCTATTTAGGGTTTAGGTTTAGGTTGGGAACACCACGAAGCCATGGCCTGGGGGACTTCAATGTAGACCTCAACATACTGTACTGGAAACCTTGATTTTGCAGCACCCACGAAAGGAAACCCGTAACCTCTTTTTGACCCTGTATAATGCCCCTCTCCACCTCGTTTATCCACTCCTGATTTGTGGAATCTCCTGTGCCAGATACGTATATAACATAATATAATACAATATAATATATGATAATATAAAGCAATATATTGGAATGTAATATAACACAATATGATATATTATAAGATAATATAGTATAAGATTGTACAACATAATATAAGATTATATAACATGTGTGTATATGTAATCCCCTTCTAGAGCCACAGCCAGACGTTGCTATCAACCCGATCTAATCCCGGTTTCAATTTGTGTGTCCCTTCTCTTCTCCTGTTTTTTTTTCTTTTTTTGCGTGATGGTCATCCTTGGCTCCCTTTACTAGCCCTGAATCAAACACGAACCCTAAATGCTAAACCTTACACCCTACAAACCCCTTCTATCCCTTTATGAGGGTTTAGGGTTTAGGGACCCCTGAACCCCCCAAAACCTAAACCCATATGGACCTCTGCCAGACGGAGTATGATGGAGCTTTCCCACGCGACTTGACTGGTGGGCAGATGGGCTGCAGGCAAGCTGAGGAGAAGGGACCTCAGGGATATGCATACATATACGTATAGGGGGGCCTCCCAAAATGAGGGGTACCTTCTTGGGGGTCCCCAGAATCAGGATCATAGTGTTTAGGGGTCTATATTGGGATCCCCCTGTTTTGGGAAAGTACGTATATACACATTGGCACGTAGCTAGGGCCTTAGTCCCTTGGGGTTGCCTTATATTATATCCCTATTGCAGGCGCCTAAAACTTAACTTTCAGTAGGGGTGCCCAGTGCCATGGTGTGTGTGTGTGTATGTGCATGTATACATATGTGCATATATATATACACATAGATATAAATAGTTCAGTGTATATGCATATGCATACACGCGTATACTCGCATATACCTCTGTACATGCACATGTATATATGAAACGTGGTTTTTTTTATTCAAGTCTGGGGCTACAAGGGGAGCGACACGAAGATTTGGAAACGACATTCTAAACTCACTATAACACATCGCACGACCCCCGTTGCTATTTCAGTTTCCGTTTCCATTTGCTTATCCATATTAAACTCCTAGTATCCCCCTTTATGACCCTTATTATAGCAGCGCCCTGTCTAATCCCCTATACAATTCCTTTTTTAAGGAGCTATAATAAACCCCGATATAATCCCAGCTTCCATTTCATTTTCCATTTTCTTTTCCATTTGATTCTCCATTATTGGGTACCAATCCCGCTTAACCCTGAAGGGCCTCTACTGTAGGTGTTTCGAGCTGCTTGGCATCGACGTGATGCTCGATGTGAAGATGAAGCCCTATCTCATAGAGGCACATCGAGGGCCACGTAGTGGGGTTTCGAGACTTTAAGGGGTTCAGGGTGTAGGGGCTCAGAGGGTATGAATTTTAGGGTTCAATAAGTGAGTAGTAAGGTGGATATGTCCGTTCTTTTTTCAGATGAGAGCTTTGCTACATTCATTGCTACGTCCCATGTCAATCAATGTAATAGGCGGACAGTGGACGAGCCTAGAGCATGTGTCCTACATGGTACGTAGTTTCCCAGAATCAGGGGACTTCAATATACCGCTCATTTTTTTTATCGGGACTCTCATTGAGGTATCCCTAATTTGGGAAACTCTCACATCCGATGTGTCACCCGTCCTTGTCCCCAGGATTGCATTCTGCTTGTAATTTTTGACGGGTGCAAAACGTTAGATGTACCCATGTCATGTGAGCTATAATCTAAACTCCTTAAATGGGGTTAGGGAGGCAAAAAGGGGGACTACTATTTCGAGGGTTATAAAGGTGGATACTAGGAGTTTAGACAGTTTAGATTAAGGCTCATGTGTATGGCGCAGGTGAACCATTTGCCCAGCTTTACCTGCGACTCTCCCTTGGATGAGGACATCAAAAGGCCGGTGCCAGCATCCAGCAAGGGTCTATATGAGCATCGGAATTTTCTTATATAGGGGTATATAGGGGATTAGGGTTTAGGGTCTAAACTCCTTCAAGGGGTTATATAGGGGATAGGAAGTACTATAGGGGTTATTCAGGGGCATACGAGGAGTTCAGACAATGGCTCATATGCAACCGATGCAAAAGAAGCGCCTTTGGTCTGATTGAGAAACAGCCAATGTCAAGTACGAAAACTGGCTTCAGACTACACCTACGCCATCCTCATGCTGTGACCTTCCCGAGTTTGCGCTTTCAGTTCCCTAAAGGACAAATCTCAGGGCCAGATGACAGTGTGCTTCTCTAAGTTCGTTATCTGGGGGTTGGGGAAGCCCCACAGCCCAGAATTGCAAGTTGCCAGTAAACTGAAGAGGTTTCAGGTGGCTTTGTCCCCAAACCCCGGAGTCCTCTCCAACTAAACCGTCTCGCTGTCTTTCTATGCAGAGGAAGGATGGGCCACAGCTTCGCTCCTGCAGCATTGTGTTGAGTTCCTTTTCAGTAAGCTTCGACGTACCGTGCAAACCTTGCAAAGTGTGAAATATTCGCCCCTGAATTTTGCTGGATTACCTTTGCGTGAGCATGTCCTCCACAAAACATCCCGCTTTTTTGCACGCTATGGCGGATGGAGGAAATCTTCTACCTCTTAAAATTTCAAAAATGTTATAATCAATGGGGTACGTCATGGGTTTACATCAGGTGGTGCAGGATTTTCTCTATCCAGTAGGTTGCTTGGTTCCCCGATCTGGGGACCTCCACGAGAGGACTCATGCACTACAGGAAAACTTGAATCCCTACATTTTGTCCGCAGCCAGAGGAAATACTTGTCAGTCCTCAGGAGTCTGGGGTTTAGGGTTCGCAACCCCATACTACGGTAGGGGTTCTCCGAGAA
>CAJNIZ010043704.1:0-13192 GCA_905231905.1 Symbiodinium pilosum | reverse complement strand
GGAGGGAGGGGAGGGGGGGAGGGGGGGGAGGGGCGGGGAAGGGGGGGGAAGGGGGGCAGGTCATCATCATGAGAGGGGAGTAGCTGGCCATGGAAACAGCCCTAAGCCGCCCCGAAATTGGTTTTTCATGAGAAACATTCCCAATGTAGTATACAGTGATACATGTGGGAATCTTTACTATTTTGGGGCTGGCCTTTTCTAATTATGGGGTAACTCTGCATTTTGCAACGTTTTTGATGCGGTTTCAAGCTTCAGGCGTGTTGACAGCATGCCGAGCATGATCCAGGAAGTAGCCCGCGATGAAACGTCTGGATCAAAACAGTTTTGTCTGAATCATACAGTCAGATGGGAATCACCTTGATTTGGACAGAATCCATCGCAGCACGTTTGACATTTTCCTTGCTGTCCTTGGTGCCATTCCATCTGCCTAAGTTATAGATGCGATACTGCGTAGCTTGCTGTTCGTCATGACTCATTACTATTGCCAGAGTAGTTATTAAAGCTGTTGCTCAACATATGAGCTATAGTTTAAACTCCTTAAAAGGGGCTTATATAGAGGATGATATAGGGGAGTGTTATAGGGCTTATGAAGGGGATACTAGGAGTTTAGATCATAGCTTTCATATATCCTTGAACCAACCCTAAACCCTAAACCCGAATATATTGTTGAACCCATCTGTAGTAGGAGCCCTCGTAATCCTTTACCATTCCCATATACCGTGCATGTCCCTTGCAAGCATACGCGCATTGTTATACTGGCGGTGAGTAAGGAATATCATCCCTAAATGAAGTATAGTCTAAACTCCTTAAAGGGGTGGTCTATAGGGGATTATATAGGGGACTACTATAGGGGTAATTAAGGGGTATACCAGGAATTTAGACTATAGATTACATACCCGCTATATAGTATCTTCCCTTACTCCCTACCAAGCACCAGTAAGATTATGAGAAGCTCCTACATCCTGGCTTTGCACCAGGACAACAGCTGGCCAGGTATGCGGATCCTGCCACTTGTTTCGCAGAAGCTTGCAGGGGGTTGAGGCTTTAGGGTTCAGGCTTCTGATTTCAGGGTTTGGGTTCAATAGAGTATATATTGGGATTATATAGGGATAATGTAAAAGAAAATAGAAGCTACTATATTTTGATAGGCTCTATGGGGTTCCAGGATTCAATGATGAATACGCTGGGTGGGCCGGGTGTCGGCCTTTCGGAAGCTTAGCAGCCCAGCAATGCCTCATGTAAGCCCATTGACCAACCCAGCCATTGGCAACTTATCAGCGACAGGCCTTTAAAAAATCCGTCCGCCAAGAAATGCATATATGATCCTTTAAGCCCTAAACCTTAAACCCCAACCCTAAACCCCAAACTCTAAACCCGAAACCCCCAAACCCCAACAAAACCCCCAAACCCTAAACCTCCAAACCCCTAAATCCCCAAACCCTAACCTCCAAACCCCTAAATCCCCTAACCCTAAACTCCAAACCATAATCCCACCCCCCCACAAACCAAAGGGCCTTGTGAAGTCAGGAGCACCATGAGATGTCGCAGGAGCACATCATCGAGCCATCCAGGCCATGGTCAAGGATAATGATCGAGTTAAACTATTATAGTATATACGGATTATATAGGGGTTATATTGGGATATAGGTGTTATACAGGGATATTGGTGTTATATAGGGATATTGGTGTTATATAAGGATATTGGGATTATATAGGGATAATGGAAAAGAAAATGGAAGCTGCTCATTACAACAGGCTGTAGGTGTAAAGGAGAGGCCTAAACACTGGACGTATCAATATTTTGGTTATGTAAGATATTTGGGGGTTTCCCCAAGTTAGGGGTACCTTTTTGGGAGGTCCCCATAATAAGGACTATTGTATTTCAGGGTCTATATTGGGGGTCCCCCTAAATTGGGAAACTACCCTTCAGGTTTATATACAGGATGTATAGGGCTCAAGGGATGTTACCCCAACAATGGATGATTAATCAAGTGGAAAAGACGTGGAAAATGAGGTAGAAACTGGGGCTATATCAGGCGTTCTAGGGTTCGCTACCAAGATCATGGTTAAAGAGATCTTGTCTACTTACCGTATAGGATATCGGCTGTTTTTTTTTTTAATGCCTCCACGTTTGCCCTGGGGTTGGGGAGAGGGGTTTAGACAAAGGCGGTAGCATAGGGATAATGGACAAGAACATGGAAACTATTGTACTAGGATAGAGTATGTATTGGGGTTATTTAGGCAGCATGGAAAAGAAAATAGAAACTACTAGATCATAATAGGGTATATTTTAGGGTTATATAGGCGCAATGGAAAAGAAAATGGAAACTACTATAATATGGCACCCTAGGCCCTACACAGCTACGATGCCTGCAGCCTACAACTGTGATCTAAGAGCACAACGACTCGCGTACAGGTCCCTGGTGAGATTCCCGGTTTCGATTTCATGTTCCATGTTCTTCTCCATTATCGGGTACGAACCCTGAACCCTAAGCCCCTTAACCCCTAATAATCATTGGGTATTAGCCCTAAACCCTTTACTATTATTGCGTATTAGCCCTAATCCCTTAACCCTTCCTAGTTATTGGGACTTAGCCCAAATCCCCTAATCATTATTGGGTATTTGCCTTACACCCCTAACCCTTACTAGTTATTGGGCATCAACCCTAAACCCTGAACCCTGATCATTGTTCTGAAGATGGTCATAGCATCCAACGGGTTAGGGTTTGGGGTTTAGGGCCTAGGGGTTAGGGTTTAGTACCCATATATCATGATATATGGGCCTGTAAGCTCAATTACCTACAGCTTTATAGGTTATACCTACTAATTAGGGGGTGACTACTCTTAATCTGTAGGTAACTGGGGCTACGGGGATTGGAGCCGGATTGACATTTTCAGTCATCATGATGACGCGACTGTGAAAAGGCAGCTTCCACAAAAACAATCATGATATGAACCTATGGAAGCTTTCCTACGTGATAGTTTCCCAGAAAAGCTGGACCGGAATATAGACACCAAAATACGACATTTATTACTGGGATCCCCCGGAAGGTAATTATCACTAGATTTGGGAACCTCCCCAAATCAGCCGAACACCCGCAAAGAAGAGGACGTCAAAAGCATGCGCTGCCCTCCAAAAGGAACCGAGCGCTAGGTAAGAACACGCTCCACCCATGACCATGTCTTAGCACACAACTCTATATGAGGGTTTCCGAATATCAGGGGTACATTTTTTAAGGTGTCTCAATAATGAGGAATTTAGAGTTTGGGTCTACACTGAAGTTCCCCTATTTAGAGAAACTACCATATAGATCATATAGTTACTGGTGCATGCCTCACTAGCTGTGAGTGCAGATGCACCACGTAGCCCAAGTGCTTTCAGGAAAGTTCCAATGGTCAAAAGGTATCGAACTCTCATAGGGCGCACTTCTACCTTCCAAGCTATGTTCTTGTGGCGCTGCAGCGGAAATATAGTTTTGTCGCGCACCTATAGTCCCCCCTAAGTAGATAGAATATATAGCTTTGGGTATATTACAATACGATCCCCATATATCCCATTCGATCTACTTAATGGGGACTATAAGTCTGAGGCGAACCTTAACCCCAGGCAGAATCCTTACCTCGACCTGAACACCTGAACGTCGCAGAGATTTACAACAAAAAGGCGAATCATTATTAATCCCCGAGTTCCTTTGTGACCTCACTTCCCAAAGTCAATCCCTGTGAAATCCTTGAAGCCGTCATACACAAGTCTTACCCAGACCGCTGTGGCCTGAAAGGGGTCAGGATATGCTTTGCCAAAGCTTTTTGACTGAAAGGATTCCAGGATAGCACTCGAAAGGTGGTTAGTCTCCCTGGCTCCTTGGGTCCTTAAACCCAGGGATACAACCCTAAGGGTACAACTTTGGCACCCTTGACTTACTGGAGCTTAGTAGCGAGCAAGGGACTGCAGTGACTACAGTCCCTGTATAAACCCTTTAATCCCCATATAATTCCTACATAATGCTTATATGGTCCCCATATAACCCCTATATAATCCCTGTAGAATCCCTTTATAAGCCCCAAATACTTTAGTCCCCTTATTCCCTACCAACCTTGCGAGGCCAGCTGTCGAAGTTCAAGATGCCGCGGAGACCGAGGTGGTGGCGTGGCCCTGAGACGGTGGGTTCCACAATAACTGAGTAGGGATATGCAAGGGGGGGTTAAGGTTTAGGGTTTAGGGTTTAGGGCTCGGTGTCATAAAGGTTTTAGGGTTTAGGGTTATGAGGATGTTTGGGTTTAGGGTTATGGGGCTTGTTATAGAGTGGCTTCTCAATAGGAACGTGGGCACATCACCCGACCCCGCCCATGAGCTACTGTCAAGATTAGGGTTATGTAGGGGGCATGGAAGAGAACATGCAGACTATTCCGTGATGGAGAATCAACAGGAGAACTGGAACATGAAATGACAACTTGGATTATATGCTGGTATATAGAAATGATGTGAGCTATAGTCAGTATGAGGCTTATGCAGGGGCCCTTGAGGGTAGACACAAACGGTTCCTTTGGTAGTTTAGTCTAGTCCCTTCCCTGAGAAGGACCCACGTCCACGAACTGCATAAAGATTACATGTTGACTGTAGCTCATACACAATTCCCTTATTTGGCTTGATTTCAGGGTCTGAATTTAGAAGGACCCTGCCAGCAGGAAGGGGCACTTGCAGCTTCAGTAACTACAATTACAACTCTACTCATAGTGCAAGTATAACGGCGTTGGCGGATTCAACAAGTAGAAAGGTTAGTCAAATTTGGAGAAATGCCCGAATACGGATGCTGACTATATTATCCTAAGCCCTCAACCCTGAACCGGGTGTCGTATCTTAAAAGATTGGGCGGCCCGTAGTACATTCCTGTGCGCGAGGTAGCTGGAAAACTTGCGATGCTCTTGGGAAGGTCCAGTACTACTGAGTTTTGGGCTGGGGGGTAAGGATTTAGAGTCTAGGGCCTAGGGTTTAGGGCTGATGGTGTAGGGGTTTAGGGTTTCGGGTTAAGGGTTGATGGTGTAGGGGTTGTAGGGGTTTAGGGCCAAGGGTTTAGGATATGGGGTCATTGTCAAAGTTCCGAAATCCCCTTCTACTTCGTCGAAACACTCCCCCCTGACCCCTTGAAATCTTCTCTTAAAGACGTGTGCACACATTGAACATTTCGTGCGGGGGAGTTTCATATCAAAATAAAAGGTTTGTTTACCATTCATTCACTTCTACTGTTTATTTGTTATTGCTATTCTCATTGCCATGATGATGACTGTGACTATTTTAATAGCTGACTCCCTCAAACAGATTGTGAATCACAGTTTTCAAGCCCGGTGTCAGGCACCACGCAGCTACAACTTTGAGGAATACAGAGGCGTTTACCGACGGTCTCAGCCTCAGAGGTTTCCTAGGTGGGTCTGTGCAAGTTATGATGCCTGACCATAATTGGTTATATATCTGTATATACATGTATTAGATTTAGAGTACAGAAAATATTCAAAATTTGCTTAACCTCATTTTCTGAAACTATCATGAAGTGGCCAATGAGGCAAGTCTTTGGTCAGTGCTGCCTGGTGTGTACAAGGAATTTGGGGCCCCCATTTCAGGCCCTACAAAGAGGCTTAGAGCACGAGGGATTCATATTGGGGCTCGGAAGTTCTCCTTCGTAGACAAATCTAAGACCCCCTGTTCTGTGATATTTGGGATCCCTAGGGAAAGCAAACACTTCTTGGGCGCAGGGGCCTGGCCACCCTAACCCCTTAAACCCTAAACCGTACCCTAAATGGCCTTTAAGGCCCCCCCCCCCCGCATTTGCAATTGAATTCCGCTGCGAATCTGGAGAGGGATATCTTGACCATATGAGCTATAGCCTAAACTCCTTAAAGCGAGTTATATAGGGGATTATAGAGACCAGTTTTTTCGGGTTATTAAGGGGGATACTAGGAGTTTAGACTATGGCGCATATCCTTATGCCGCAGAAGCTTGCACGCGAGTTGAAAAGTATGGACCCATTACAGGGCCCGGGTCCTCAACTTGGTGAATTGTTACAGGATGCCACCGTTTGGGAAGCCATTTTTTTGGAAACTGCCATATACAAACCTCAAGATACAGGTCCCAAAAGCCCATACCAATGTTCACTTCACATTAAAACCCCCCCATGGCTTGATTGATCAATCTCCATTCTGCGAGATAGGTTAGAAAGCCTATTTGGAGTTAATTTAAATCCTGTTAAAAGCGTTGTCCCGAAAACATTACAATTTGGTGGATTTTATAAATGTGGGGAGGGGGGGGGGTTATACTTGTGTTCCGGCGCTGGGATTTTATGAATTAAGGGGGAGTTGTTAATGTGAAGTGAAAATTAGGGCACATACTTCCGATATTTCCCTAAGGATCCAGATAGCCCAAGGTAGGTATCATTTATAGCCTCAGACCTCTATATAGCCCAATGAATTACAATCCCAGTTTATGTTTTCCATGTTCTTTTCCATTTTTTTAATTTTGGGCATTATTTGTATACTTGGATCCCTAGGGTCTCCGTACCCATCACTGCAAAGGCTGATCAGCGACGAGACTTGGCCACAGGTACTGCGCACCCTGGCATGAAGCTAGATTTGACTGAAACCCTAAGCCCCAAACCCCAAACCCTAAACCTAGAAATTGATTGAAACCCTAAGCCCAGAACCCCAAACCCTAAATCTAGATTTGATTGAAACCCGGTTGCTAGGTTTAGTCCTGAAGCGGCCATCCCTGGGGATATATCATCAAAAGTAAACACCTTCATACCGGAGAGGGGCCTCAGTTCGTAGTAATGACTGCCATGCATTTTTCATCCATGATTTGTGTATCACTGATGCATTTGTTTTTTTCCCGGTCCGGGCTGGAAACAGTTGTATGAACCTGCATCCCCAGCATGCCGCTCTTATCTGCAGCGTCCTTCGACTGCTCCAGTTTAGAACCACCCGGTCCTTGGTTAAGATCATTCTATTGTAGTTAGCCTTCGTACCCTAGATCCCTAAACCCGAAACCCTAAAGCGTAGTTTTCAGTTTATTATTCCAATATCCCAATGTAACCCAATGTAACACGTGAATAACCCTAATGTTACCCCTAGTTGTTGCCTTCTGGCAGCAGACTCTGGCCTTGCCAAACATTCAACCAACTCCTTGTGGCAAGGCATCGTTGTTGTCGGCCCCATCGGCGACACCTTTCGTCAGAACGTGGAGGCCCATTGCTTTCAGGGTCGAAACCATTGAAGCCAACGATCAATATCCGTTGGAATAAGCACAATCAAACCTTAACCCTGGTGCGTTTGGATCCGTTTTACAACTCATAGCCATCATCACCTCGGCGTGCCTTTCCAGATTTGTACTGCTTGTGCCGTTGCTGCTTAGGAGCCACTGCTATCAGGATCACTGCCTATATCAGCGCTCTCAGAATAAGAAAAAAGTAAGTATTCTGTAATAACAATAAGAACAGTATGAATAGTAACCATAAAAACAATAGTAATAAGAATACTGATAGAAATGTTAAAAATGAAAAAATACCTTTGCCCAGTGCTTAGAACACGCTCACTCTTGTCGCAGGGGTAGGTTAGAACTATCAACCTGGGCGATGAGAGGTGGCAGTGCAAAAGCCCTACATGGACCCTAAAAGACAGACTTACGGGAATCCGCGAAAAGGTCTTTTTTTCATTGGAATTTCGAGATGTCTCCATATATGTGCGAGATTCAGGCTTGTCCTTGAGGCCAGTGCTAGGATCGCCGTGGATTTATCATGAAGCTCCCTCCTTGCACAGTCCCTGCTATCGACATTCTGCTTCATGCCCCCACCTTGCCATGGATCCCGCATCAGGCACTAACGGTTAACGGAGGTGGTATGGAAGTCCTAGGAGTTTGTTGCATATCCCTTGTTATATACCCCCTACGTGTCTCCGCTAAGCCCGCTGTAGAATCCCTTTTTTCTGATGGTTTGCAGGATGCAGCTCCAAAAGTGCTGGGCTGGGATGCGTTGACTGTCACGGTGGGGGGGCCTAGGAATGTTTCGCCAATAATGGAGAATCAAATGGAAAAGATGATGGAAGATGAAATGGTAACTTCGCTTATTTAGGAACTCATAGGCTGTTTAATGCAGGAGTTTTCAGAGTTGAGGGAGGTATGTTTCCAGAGGTGGTTTAGGCTTTGCGGTGTAGAGGTCTTAGGGTAACAGGGCTTGGGGGACATTTTTCTGATTGGGAGTTTTGGGGCTGAGGGTTTGGAAGCCCTCTGCAGGGCGAGCGCGTGATCGATCATGGCAAACCTTTCTCGGAGGGCCACCTGAGCATTTTATGATCCCCATGTGTCTTGTATATCTTGGCACACCTCGAAACAGGCCCCCTAGTTTGGAACACCTGGATCTCTTTTTACATTCTGGACCATAGTTGGATCTCTGTACATCCTCAAGTCCTTATATAAACCATGTAAACCCATCAAAGCACCCATTGTTTAGATCAACTCCCAGGTGAGTGAGAGGACTCGCTGGCAGTCCGTGAAGCTGGACGTTCGCCTGCTGGCTGCATAGGATCCATGTGAGTTTGGCAGCTCGTTTTTGTTGGTTTAGATGTTGTTTTCTCAGGATTTCCAGGATTTTGGATGCAGGCTCTCAGCTGTATGCTGCAAATGCCGGTGCAAAAGATCTGTGGTTATTTATGTGGCATGAAGGTAGCGTCTCAAACAAATTGTTTTTCAGATTTCTGGCCCTGTTCCCAGGAGGCAATCCAGAGTCAGTGGATAAATTATGGCAGCTGACTCAAGGGTAGTGGGAAATTCTTGCGTGCTGCAGTGCTTTAGCATGCTCCTCGCGGTAAAGTATGGAAGCTACTTAGGAAGCTGTGGTGCCGATCTTCATCTAGGGCTTGAGGTTTAGGACGTGGATGACCATAATGGACGGCTCTTGGTCATCTGCACTACATTCACCCTGCGTGCACTGCCAGGCTTCACCAATCCAGATGATTTCTGCGCCCTGCATAGCAACTTGGCTTGTCCATGTTCACCGCACCAACTGACTGGGGGATAGGGGAATCAGGGAGTATAACTTACATACTGTTTCTATAGGGATCATATTGCCTTATTCCCTACTAACCACCAGGAAGCCAAGCTATCCCAAGGTGGAAGCTTCCCGAAACAAGCTTCATATAGTTCTTCGCAAGGGTTAGCAGAACAGCCCCATGGTCCCCCAATGTTCCTAGGGTGCCTTTGGGTACCCAGATTTTGCAGAAGAAACATGGTTAGGTTTTAGGGTTTAGGTTTCAGGTTTGAGGGCTCAGGGTTTAGGATTGGAGTTGCCTGGGGTTGGAGTTGCCTGGCATTGTCTGGCATGGCTTGGAGGTTGCTGGCAAACTATATCCTGAGAAGCGCCAAGACTAATCTTATTCATGCTTCGTCAGGAATGAGGAAATGGGAGAGTGGATCGTCATAGTAATCCCTAATTACATGACAGTCCCTACAGCACCTTCCCTCATAACCATCATGACTGACCCGACATAACTGAGACTGCAGTGGAAATGCCATGATGTGATCTCATCGGATATCCCAAGCCCAGCCTGTCAATCCCAAAAGGTGCTTGAGGGTTTAGGGCTTAGGAATGTAGAGTCCTAGAAATTAGAATACAGCGCCGAAAGGCCTGCATCAGGATGGTAAGTGAATAACGTTAGTAATTGTACACATGAAGAGCTTCCTGCAGCTGCATACCCAACAGCTTTGACCTGTGTACAGAATCCTGAAGACCTGATGACATGCGGCGAGGCTACCTGAAGACCATCGATGGCGTCAAGACTGTGCTGTGAAACAGCCAGCATGAAGCCCCTAAACCCTAAACCCTAAACCCTAGCCGATTTTCGCGACCGCTGCATGCGTGCCACGTGTTGCCTTGTAGTCCGCGCCTCTCTTGTCACCCTAAGGGTCCCAAGTACTCAATATTCATATACTTACCCAAAACCTGTAATTAGTATAATTACTAGTACCCTAATCCAAAGTAGCTAATTATTGGGTACATGGACCCTCTAGGTATTCTATAATAATATAGTAGTGTCCGTTTTCTTTTCCATTTTCCCTGTATTATCCTTATATAGACTCTATAATAATATAGTAGCTTCCATTTTCTTTACCATTATTCCTATACTATTCCTACATAGACCCTTAGGGTCAGGGGGGGGATGTAGGGAGCACCTCCACTTCAGCAGGCTTGAGGGCATGGCTTTAACTGACTGGCAGCTGGGAGGGAAAAAGGAGAAAACAAGGTTTTTTTGGGGGGTTATATCGGGAGAATGGAAAGAATATGGAAACTACTATAATGGGGTTGTATAGGGTTTAGGGTTTAGGATTTGGAGAGTTTCAAAAGCTGGGTTCCCCTTCATCTGCCCCAGCACTTTAGAATCCCTACTACAAGGACACCAAAAAAGGACCTCTCTGATGTTGGGAAGCTCTGGTGAGGCATTGTGAGGACAGTGGCATGTGATCATTATTGCTACTTGGAGGCTCAGGGCAGTTGGAGCCATTGCTGTACTCAAAATTACAAGGCCCCTAAGTGCTTCAAAAGGGTGATAATTGGTTTCTACCTGCAGTAGAATTCAGTTTATGGAACCTCCCATACATAGCTCAATCATATGTGCGCTGAACTTGCCTTCCAGTGTAGGGTTTAGGGTTTGTGTTGAGCGCACTTCGGATGGACGCCCGGCAGGCGGAGCCCAGCATGTTGGACTTGCCGGTGTACGAGGAGCTGTCTGGCACTGCCCATATAAACTATGGTCTAAACTCCTTAAAGAGGGTTATATACAGATTCTTTTATAGGGAAGCATTATAAGGGCTATTAAGGGGGAATGTTTGGAGCTTAGACTATGGCCCATTTGGAAATTTGCAGATGTTGTGGCTCCATTAATATCCCGAATCACATTTTCCCAGTCATATATCGTGAATTACTCTAGTCCTGATTAGAGGACCTGACAATAAGGAACCTGAGTGTTGGAAAACGCTAAACCCTATAAACCCCTGGATTTTCCTATGGAACCATATATATATATACACACATACTCCCATATAGTTTTTTGGTAAGCACCGTCGCATAAGTTCTTCAGCCTCAGGAAGTGGGCCGGGCTAAGACTTGCGTTGATGCTGGCTTGATTTTACTCGTGACGAAGGGTAAGCGGGGCAGGTAGCTTATGTAATAGTAGATAGGTTGGGAAAGTTTATGGGGGGACCCATTCCGCAGAAGCACCAGAAAGTACTTGATGCTGGTTGTCGTTGTGACGGGAAGAGCCGCATCAAAAACCGTGCTCGGTTCATTTGCAGCTTTGGCTGTAGCAAAATTCAAGACGAGCGAAGAACAGACAGTAGCTAGATCCGCCCGGGACTCAGTGGCTAGAGAGTCCATGATATACCATGATATACTCGAATATACCGTAATATATCATAATCTATTATAACATTCTATAACATACTATAATATACTACAATATACAGAGGGTCGGGAGACCGCAAGCCTTCCACTCAACTTGCATGCTGGCACGAGGTACTGATGGCGCCCAACACGAGCCCAGCTTTCTACGACAGGGCACGCAAGGCCTTTGCAAACAACAGTTATGATTCAGGGTTTAGGGTTAAAGGTTCCTAGGATCTAAGGGCTGAGGCCTGAAGATGAATCAGATTTTTAGTGCGCGTGCTTGTTAGGGTTTAGGGTGAAGGGGAAGGAACTGCAATGGACATCTACCGTTGAGCAAGCACATTTTGGAGACCCTCGATCCCACTGCTCTTTTCTGCTACAGCACTTGTCGTGTTCAAGGAAAAATCATGAGCATGATGTATTCTGCTGTTGGGGCCAGAAGGGACCTTGACTTGAGGATATTTGAGCTAAAACTGTAGATTCCAAACCCTACATCCTAAACTTGGTCCTATAAACCTTAAATCTTGCACCCAAACCAAAAGCCTTAGCATGGCAGGCCTACAGTTCTCTGCAGCATGAACGCCTGAAGGCTGACTGCAAGGCTCTCCGTGAGCAGCATCCAACAACATGTTGCAGGGAAAATTGCTTGAACAACGTTCATCTACAATGGTACTACATGGCGTAGTTTTTTTTGGGGGGGGATGGAGTTGGGGGTTCATTGTTCAGGGATATTGTGTGGCTGCGTATGGATATTGCAAATATCATTGGGGGTGTTTTTTTGTAGCGCCGGTGTACTTGATTTGGCCTTCGTCCCTTTGTTCCATACCCCGAAACTCGAGACCCTTCTTGACGGTTCTTCACAGCAAACTTCTTCCAGGGCAAATACCTACACAGAGGTTCATGGAGACCCCTTTAACCCTAATCCCTAAACCTTACACCTAAACCCCTATCCTGGTGGATTTATTGAATCCCTAACCTGACAGAAAAGCTTCGAACCAGGGGCTGAAGGGCCACCCCAACATGGTCAGAAGCGGGCGCAACAGCCCTTGTGCCTTCTAGAGGTTCTTATGACGACAAGGGAACAGAATTCTGTAGGACAGTCAGGGATCACACATGTATAAGACTCATTGACTTCATCACGTTCATATGCTTCATTGGGTGCGTAGGGCCTGTTTATTTGCAAGATTACCACGGCAGGCCTCAGACAAGGAGTTTGACCATGAAACTCCCAAACTCCAAGGGCTTTAAGAGGTCTAGGACTCAGGGTCTCAACCTTAGTGTTCGTGTAGTTAGGGTTTAGGGTTTAGGCACGTGCGTACTGAACTGTCCCCAATGTCCGAGTGTGTGAGACAGCCCGCCTTCTTAGACGTGCATGAGGGAATAAACACAAAACCTGGTTTTGGAAACTACATACCAAATCTGTCAAACCCTGCTCGCAGAAAAGAAGCCACCCCGGCTTTTGTCATAATCATTTCATGGAAGGGTTAAGGGTTTTTTTATTGGGCTGTAGTGTCCAGAGCTAGTCAAGATTCCCAAGCCCTGAACTCTCGTCCCCGCAGAGGCATTGTTTTCGCTTCTACATACAGCACCCGGAGCTTAGGCTTAGGCCCAAGTAACCACCACAGAAGCCCCATATGACCCCCACAGAACCATATATGTATATGTATATATATATATATATATTCCCCATATAACAGTTATGTATTCCAAATTAGTTCCATGTAGCCCTTCACATGTCTGTATATATATATATAGATATATAGATAGATACA
>CAJNIZ010043703.1:37153-50849 GCA_905231905.1 Symbiodinium pilosum | reverse complement strand
GCCGAGGCTTAAGCAAAAACCCTTGGACGCTTGCGACCGGGTGGTCCTGGGGTGGGATTCAGCTTTCGCGCGGCGCGCCGCCCACGACCCCCCTGGCTCGAGGCGCGACGCTTGCAGCTGCAAACCCTAAACCCTAAACCCCAAACCGTGTTCCAATGGTTCGAGCTTGAGGTTCTAGACCTGCGAACTGATGCAGGTTTTGAATTGGATTAATGCCCCACCAAATGGGCCACAGTAGGGTTTGGGGTTATGTTCCAGGCCACTTACCATCTTCGCGTTGATATGGTGCGCCCCTTGCCCCCTCACCCCCCCAAAAGAAGGCCATCAAAACACAGAAGCCATGTTTTTTAGATTATTAGGGCATATTGGGGCCCCTCCTAAAAATATACTTGGGGTGGGGACCATTGGGTAAGGTGGTTTTGGGGGTCTCGAGGGCTCCCTAATCAGGGGCCATATCAGCCCTACGATTCCAGATGGGCAGGAAGGGGCTGAACAGGGTTTGCGTGACTTTAAATGTATTTAAATGTTGGGTTTCTTGGAGCGTGTGCAAAGAGATCTGGCTTCCAAAATAGTCCCTATATAATACCTAGTACTGACCCGCAAATCTCATATAATCCCTGCATATCCCCGGCGCCCCGGGCCCCGAGGAGCACAATCTGACACACCCTAAGCCCTAACGCTAAAAATCCTAAACGCAAAAGCCTAAATTCAAATCCTAACCCCTAGGCCCCAAACCCTACATCATGAACATTAATTAAACTGACGCCCTACAAACCCTAAATCCTAAACCCTAAATCCCATATCCTCAGGCCGGGGTCAAGAGGCTCTCAAAAGAAAGCCTAAACCCTAAACCCTGAATCCAAAATCTTAAACCCTAAGCCCGAAACCCTAAACCTTAAGCCTTAAACCCTAAGCCCAAAACCCCAGACCCTCAACAGTGGAGAAAAGGTCCCATAAACAAGCACTCAAATGATTGCTTTTGTTGAGGTCAAAGCGGCTTCAGCAGCGCAGCGAGTGCCGTGATCTCAGTGGAAGCGTGGGCACGTGGAGGCTCAGGGTCTTATATTCGGGGTTTAGGGCTTGGGGTTTAGGGTTTGGGGTTTAGGGTGGTCAGAACCTACTTATTATACCTGCACTTTCTAACCCCTAACCACGCCTCCTAATAGGATCATATTTGGGGATGGACGGGTCGCTGCGACTAGGCTTCTGGGTTTGGGATGTCTATCGATTGCAGCTTGGATGCAAGCTTGAACCTGTGGGGCTTTGGGTTCAGGGTTTAGGGTTTGTAGTGCCATAGGCTAAGATAGCAAAGCACGACATGAGACAAATTTTTGTGGGATTCAGGGTTGATTCTCATTCTCCTGTTTCACCACAACCTTTTGATCCGCTCCCCAAATTTCCCCCGACCCCAACAACAACTGTTCCGTCCCCCCTCCAATAACGGAAGTATACTGGCTGTATGGATGATAGGTAGGGTGGGTAGGTGGAGCGGGGTGATTATTAGGGGGAGGTAGGTGAGCAGTGTATCACCAAATTTGGTAAACCTGATTGAGTTTCGGTTGACAGGGTCAAGGTCTCGAGGGACGGTCGCTGTTTGAGTCTGCTTAGGACTTAGATATTCCCAGGCAAGATCCTATAGTTATCCTGTTAAGGGTTAAGGGTTTCCTATGGTCCCTTGTAATAGCTGCTGCTGTTTGTCTTCAATTTATTGTTGATAACAATAATGTGGCGTAACCTACCTTCCTAAAGAAATTGGGGTAGGTGATATTCTTTAAACCTACGGGAAGGACTTCAGGAGAACAGCGTGCGTGCTGGAGATGGCAAATTTGAAACTTTAGGGTTTAAGGCTCGAGGCTTTTGGGGCTCAAGTCCTAGTATCCTCCTAAATAAGCCCTGTGATGCTTGGTCCCCTAAACCCTAAACCCTCACTCTGAGAAGTTGAGTCTACAGCTCACATGCCTGGTAGGAGACTTCAGTGAGGCCCGCCAAACTGATGTCCCCTAGCGGCGCTTGGTGTACAGGCAGCCTAAGCCCCTCCAAGGTTGGTTATATATGGGATTTTGATGGGGGAGTATTATAGTGGTTTAGGGTTTAGGGTTTTAGGGTTTAGGGTTTGGGGTTATTCAGGGTCTCCTTTCGGGGCCATGCCTTTGCTGATTGCCACACCGCCGGGCTCATTGGATCTGTTAGGCTTAGGGGCCCTGGGGAGGCTGTTGGGGCTAGGCTAGTTGCAAGCCACTGTCTTGGCCTTGGCCTTTCCAAGACGGACTCGCCTGGGCTCCTCGTTGATGAGCTCTGCGTCCCCGCTTTCAATTCCCTTTTGCAAGGTGATCATTTTGGCGTTGAGTTTGCCCTCGAGGGGCACCATGGCCTCCTTGCTGCTCATGGGGCTTTGCTTCCCAGGTGCTCCAACTTGGGGGTTCGGCGCCCCCACTGTGCGCCACTTGGCAAGCGCTTGTCATCGACGACCTTGTCAATATCAGCGTCCTGCCTTCTGCCTGTGATCCAGCTGGTCCTTCGGAGGCCTTGGACTTGCACAGTGCTGCTGGCCGCGCCTATGCCGCTGAGGATGTCCTAGGATCCCCTAAGAAGGACATACTAAAGCTCACAGGGTTCTTGTCCTGATCTAAACGGGTCTCTCGACGTGGCTCCCCAATCCTCAGTAAGAGCAAGCGGAATGGATCCCGGGGATGTGCGTGTTCTCAAGGTAAAGTTCTTGCATGATCCGCGTGACCCCCAACATACCCAGGGTACCCTCCATATCTTGCAGGCAAAAAACATGTTTAGGCTACAGAATCTATACGCTCCTTCATCCTTTCTATACAGAAGGTAACAGATGTTCCGCAGATTTGCTGGGGAGCCAACGGCCAACATTGTTTTGGAGAAAAACGACGACACAGTTTAGGTCTTAGGGTTCAGCGTTCATGGTTTACGTAGGGTCTATAGGTTTTAGGTTTTAGGGTTCAGGGTTTAGGGTTTGGGTCGTAGGGTTTAGGGTTCAAGGTTTAGGTTTTAGGGTTTTAGGGTTCAGGGTTCAGGATCTCCGTCAGAAGGTTTATCAGCACCCTCCACGCGATCCCCGAGCCGAACGCCTGTAACCCCTACGGTTCAACCCCAAACCCCAAATCCCAAACCTGAAACCCTAAACCCCAAACCTTAACCCTTAAACCTTGAACGCTAAACCCTAAACCCTAAACCCCAAACCCTAAACCCTAAACCCCAAACCCTAAACCCTAAACCTTAAACCCTAAACCCCAAACCCTAAACCTCACTCCCTGAGCCTCTGGCAAAAGTAAGCTCCCAGCTGAGGATTTCCCTCAGTTCATGATAATACGGGTACCCAGATTGGTGTCCTGAATATAATACGGGTCCCTATATAAAGTTTCCCCATTTTGGGAGCAGTAATCTTAGGCCAAGTTACATATCCCTAAATGACCCTAATTAGTTTGCATGTCATTTTCCATTTGATGTTCCGTTTGATTTTTCATTATAGCAGCTTGAAATTTCTCCCGCATTCCCTTTATGCACCCCATGAATTTAGGTTGAGTCCAATTTCAGGCAAAGAAGGCCCAGGCTGTAAGATTTATTCTTCGAGTTTAAGGTTTAGGGTATAGGTTTTGAGTTTAAGGTTTAACGTTTAGGATGTAACGTTGAAGGTTTAGGGTTAAGGGTGTATAGGGTCTTGACCCCAAAGCCACAGACCCAAAGCCTTTGGGAGCTACCCAGGTTCGAAATTATCGACCTCCAGCCTGACATACCCGGAGACGAGGGTGATGTGGACCCCGATTTCGGGCTCTGGAAAGTGGCCGTATCTTTAGGATCCATGTTTAATGACTTCCCAAACCCCAAGAATATAGGAGGAATATAAGAGGACCATACCTACCAGGATCCTCATATTCCTATTATATTCCTTCTGTGTTCTTGCGGTTCCCCGTTTGGGGTTTTGGAGGGAGATCTTGTACTGTGAGGACGGCTCTTCACATTTTGAGTGTATACACCGAGCCTTTTCCTGCGGACGGAAAGGTTCTGGCTGAATATGTACAGCAACGTGCGACACGCGGTTTCGGGGTTTAAGGTTTTAGGGTGTAAGGGTTTGGAGTTTAGGGTTTAGGGTTTAGATGATACGATTGCTGTTTGTGATGATAATGCTGCTGATAATGACCATCATCATAAACATTCTCGCTGTCATCGCAAGGAGGGCTGATCCTGATGACATGGCAAATGCAACATGTAAGGCGCTGTTCGTTTTAACCCCCTGCCAAATCCACATATTATACATGATAGCTTTCTTTGATATATTAGGGGGATATAAGAAGCCCTCAGCCCTGAACCCTATAGAAGATACTATTTTCCTGTTCTCAATTCCGTTATACAATCTTGCTACCGAAACAGAATTCAGGGGAGGGGATAAAACAGCACAAAACCATCGCAGTTGCAGCCATCCCGTTCGCTCAGCAGCTATCAAAAGCTCGTACGCAATGAGAGAAATGGCTTTGGGAATCTTATATAGGAGTTTCTTAAAGAAGGAGGCCCGAAATAATCCCACGGATACATAGGAATTATGAGGAGATTCTTGGGTCCGTATTCGGGATTCAATAGGGATCATGTCGAGAAATACCCTTATAAGAATATCTTCTATATGGGGTTGTATATGGTTATAGGGGTATTACACTCTCTAGGAATTAATGACTAAAGGGGTTCATATCCTACCTAACCCTAAACCCTAAACCCTAAACCCTAAACCCCAAAACTCCTAAACCTTGAGTTGCCGGAGTCCAGAGTCCGGAGGGGAGGTTTGGAGGCTATGGTTTTAGGGCTGAGACGGGTTTATAGGGGTTTAGGGTGTCTTAGGGGTTTAGGGTTTAGGGTTTAGGGTTTAGGGTGTAGGCTTTAGGGCTGAGTGGACTTAGGGGTTAGGGTTTTTCGTGTCGCCCAAAGGGAGAAGAGCCTGCCCCTTCTGCCGAGATCTTTTTCGTAGGCGCATGTGTTTTTTGTTTCTGACTCTGTGGGTTCCTGCATTCAGCATGAAGATCCTCCGAACTATTTTGAGATTCCAGGTTTTAGGGGGCATAAGCCTAAAAAACCCAGCGCACAAAACTCAGAATCAGAAACCCAGAACCTCGGCACCTTAAAACCCAAAACCCTAGCGCCAACAGTCTAGATCCAGAATCCTAAACCAAAGGACCAAAACCTTTAACGCGTCTAAACTCCTCAATGGGGGTTATATAGGGATGCTAGAGGGGAGTAGGTATTGGGGTTACTAAGGGGGATGCTAGGAGTTTAGACTGTAGCTCAAATAAGGATTTCCCAAAGCCCTAAACCCAAAGAAGGATCTTCTTTTTACCCCTGTACCCTAAACCCTAAACCCTAAACCCTGTACTCCCCGCAAGGACATTCCGAAAGGCAAGCCATGCAGCGTCGACTTCCAGGCGATGGTGAGGGCTTGGGGTTTAAGGGTTTAGGGGTTTAAGGGTTTAGGGGTTTAGGGTTTAGGGGTTTAGGGTTTAGGTTTACGGTTTAGGGCTTGGGGTCTAGGGGTTTAGGGTTTAGGGCTTGGGTCTAGGGGTATAGGAGCTATAGTCTAAACTCCTTAGAGGGGTTTATATAGGGGACTCCTATAGGGCTTCTTAAGAAGGATACTAGGAGTCTAGACTATAGTTCATATTATACTATGGGTTTCAGGGTGTATTGGTTCAGAGGTTAAAGGTTTGGGTTTTATGTGCCAGTCCTACCCTCTAATAAACCCAAAGGGTTCATGTTGATATCCATTATGCACCTGGCGCCAAAGCCTCCCCCATATAAGCTATAGTCTAAACTCTTCAAAGGGGGTTATATAGGGGATTATATAGGCGAGCATTATAGGGGTTATTGGGTGGGATACTAGGAGTTGAGATTATAGCTCATATTTCATTCCTTCATTCTCCACCAACCACCCGCCTAAGCCTTAAACCCTAAATCCTAAACACTCACAGGGTTTCCCATTACACCAGTATTTCTACCTCCTAGCAATGAATCTACCACTTGTAGTATATTGCAGTATTTAATAGTTTGCAAGTTTATAACAGTGTATCATAGTATATTATCGCATTTGAGTCTTTATCATGGTATATTATAATGTCTTATGTTGTGTTTTTCGTATGTTATCGTATAGTCTAGTAAATTATGGTATTGTATAGTGTGTTATAGTATACTGAAGTATAACGTATAACATATAGTATATTTTGGTATTTTTGTTATCGGGGGAGGGCAGGTGAGTGTGTTACTAGGGGAGGAGATAAGTTTCTCGAACAGGCCTTGTCTAATCCAATACAATCCGCGACCCCGAAAATCTTAATCCTGAAATTTACACACACCCCACACCCTTTAACCCCTAAACCTAAACCCTAAACCGTAAACCTTAAAACCCTAAAGCCCTAAACCCTGTATCATAAACCGCAGCATTCCTGTAACAGTGTGGTACGGAGCCTCTCTAAAATCCGTGTGACTGTTGCAGACTTTAAGCGAGTTATCAGACTGGAGAATCAAATAGACAGGGTTGCATGGAGGTTGGATAGGGTTACGGACCTTGAGCTACCATCACAAGGACATGCGGAAGATACTATGATTTCCTTTCAAGAGTGAGTCAGTTTCAGTTAGTTAGCAGCAATACATAGATTGGATTTACGGGGGTGGTGGGCGTAGTTAGGTTTCTTGAGGAATGATGTTAAGTGCATATTTGCGGCGCCCATTTGGGGCGACCGTACATACCACTCCTAGTATATTGTAGTTGAAACCCAGTTGTAAGTCCCACCAGCCCTGGTGTGGCTGCAACTTGCCCTATACAGCAGCCTAAGCCGTGTATAAGCAGAACTGAAGCAACCCACCCTAAACCGTAAACCCCAAACTCTAAACCCTAAGCAACCCACCCTTCCAAGTAAGCTTCAAGGACTCTACGCCAAGCTGAGGGGCCCCTTTTAGGGATCTTGAAGCTGCGAACAAGCTGTAAACATTTAAGAGTTTAGGATTTTAGGGCTTGGGGTTTAGGATTTAGGATTTAAGGTCTAGGGTTCTGGTTTTTGGACTTTAGGATTCCGTTTGAAAGTTTACGGTGTAGAACGGGAAGCCCTACAAGGTGAAGGTCCTCAGGCCCAAGTGGTTCAAACTCGCAAACCCTAACCGCCGCAAAAGCCTTATCGTCCCCCTTAAGTAGATAGAATATGGGGTATATGGGGATCTTATTCTAATATACCCAAAGCCATGTTCTATCTACATAAGGGGGACTATAAACCCTAAACCGTAAACGCAGGGCATCCGCTTCGTTTATCCAATGCGGCCTGAGAACGTGGTCCTGCACAGCTGCAGCTTTAGCATAGGCCGACGGTAAACAGTGTTTTTGTTTTCGCTTTCTCGGGTATCTGAAAATCAAGTTATTTCAGGCCCTATATGTTAGGGCTTAGTAGCTCTAAAGCGTTAAGGGTTGGTTCATTCACCCACCCAGAAACCATCCTTAGAGGGGGCTTTATTCAGGGGCTACTACAACTCCTATGACCCATTCTGGTAACTGTAACTGAAAGGGGGAAGGACCCAAATCAAGGGCGTACGGGAAGTCCCCTAAACCCTGAACCCTTTGGGGGCTTTGGGGTTGAGCTTTTTGTTCCTTCGGGTTCTATACGGCTGGCCTAGCCTTGATTTGGGGATTTTGGGTTTGGGGTTTAGGGTTTGGGGCTCAGGGTCCAGGGTTTGGGTTTTTGGCGGTCTCCAACAATGAAATTTTTTTTGAGACTAGCCTTTTATGGGATTTTTTCGGGTGTATACGCCGGAACACGATGCTTGAACATCGTCAAATGTTCGGGTCTACAGTTGGACCCTTGGTTGTCTTAGGGTTGAATAGCTGGGTGTTCGAGAAGGGGTTCTTCGAACCCTAAACCCTCAATCCCCAACCCTAATCCCTAAACCCTAACCCTCCCAAAATGTAGCCCCGGACCTCAGCACGCTAAGTCGCACACCTTTTTTTTAATGAAGGGATACACACACACACACATATATATATATACATATATGGATATATGGCCCAATGTTGGAGAACCAAATCGACACGAAACAGGAACATGACAGGGAAATCTTGGTTGACTAGGCACTATACAGGATACAGTCTAAACTGCTGAAAGGGGCTTATCTAAGGGGTTCTATAGGGGACGATTGTATAGAGTTTTTGGAAGGGGGATCCAGGAGTTTAGACTGGCTCAAATAAGGATGTATATTCGGTAGCCATGCGGTTTGTGTAACTCAAAACTCCCAAATCTTGGACCCCCAGAATGGTTTGGGGTTTAGGGGTTTAGGGCTTAGGGGTTTGGGGTTTAAGGCTTAGAGTTTACGGATCTGGTCCTACTGTTGGAGGGTGCGGGTGGCTAAAATGTTCCTGTCATGCTGACATCGGACGCACCGTATACCGCCATATCATGCTGTCCGACTTCCAAGATGGGACGAGGAACCTTGAATCGTCCTCGAAAACATTAAGCCATCAAGCCCTAATCCCTGACCCAACTCGGTTTAGGGTTTAGGGCTAAGTTGAACACAGGGAGCCGATTGAGGGCATGGCCCCCCTGTGCTCACTGGATGAGCTTGAGCCAGATGTACTCCCCCACCTGTCCTTAATGTCATTCCTTCTACAAAGCATTCAACCAGCCCAGCTATGATGCGATGGCAAGAATGATAAGCATAACAACAGAAGAAAAGAGTAGTAATACTGACAAAGGGGCCCCTCCTAACCCTTTTCAGGCTCGCCAGCTTGAGAAATCCTGAACATTGATGCGTACACCCCAAAACCTAAACGTTGCATTCTGAGCTACAGCCAAAATTTCCAACATGCTTTGATGGACATGGTTTCCTTGCTAGTGGCCATGTTTTAAGGGATTCTACTAAACTACAAGAAGGACCCCTATGTCCACTAAGTAAGGCTAATATCGACAGTAGCTCATATAGCATATCGCCAGGATACCTGATTCAGCAAGCCCAATTGTGTAAGTCTATCAAAGGTATTGTAGTAAACGCCTAGACCATATGTGAGCCCTGAAGCCAAAGCCCAGACCCTTAAATCTCAAACCGTAAGTAAGTGGAACCCTAAACCCTAAACCCTTAACCCTAAACCCCCCTTTTTGTGTGTCCCTGGAATAAGGATCATCTGGAGTCGGGTTTATATTGCGGTCGCCTTACTTACGGAACTCCCTAACCCCTCAACCCTCAACCCTATTCCTACACCCTCACCCTAAGCCCTAAGCACTATACCCTATCCCTAGACCCTAACCCCTGAATGCTAAACCCCCCGCAATCCCAAACCCTTTCCCTCAAGGGTCCAAGGACCCAAATAATAGGCCCAAATGCTATAATATCAATGGTATTTGGGCCCTATGACCCAATTATTTAGGTCCTTGGACCCTTTAGGGTTTGTTAATTTTGAAGTCTTAAACCCTAAACCCTAAATTTGTCAATTTTGTAGAGGCGCCGGCCAGACTGTGGCCGTCGTTGGTCGCAGCGGTGCGGGGAAGTATGGCGCCCAGAGGGGGGGCGGATAGGGTTTAGGGTTCTAGGGTTCTAGGGTTCTAGGGTTTTAGGCTTTTAGGGTGTAGGGTTTTAGAGTTAGGGTTTTAGGGTTCTAGGGTTACAGGGTTTTAGGGTGTAGGGTTTTGAGGTTAAGGGTTTTGGGTTTAGGGTCTTAGGGTTTCAAGTTTGAGCGTTTAGGGTTAAGGATGTTTAGGGTTTGAGGCTTTCAGGGCTTAGGGTGTTTTAAGTTTTTTAGGGTGCTCTAGGGTGGGTTAGATTGTTTTGGTGTGGCCTAGGGTTCAGGGTGTTTAGGATGTGCGGGTTTCAGGGTTTAAGGCTTTCAGGGTTTAAGGTGTAGGGTTTTGCTTTTTGTAATTTAGGTTCAGGAAGCGGCGTATAGGGATGGTTCCAGTTCGGCTTGAATTCTGCAATTTGCTCTTTCGGGGATTCTGATGTTGGGTTTTGGGCCCGCAAGCTACGGGGCGCGCATTCAGGGTTGCTCCCAATTTTCCGAAGTTCTTGCTGATTCAGATCCGCTTTTAAAATGCCAGCTTTGTCTCTCTCACTGTTCGGGTCCTTGTAATCCTAGTTAACTCCGACGTCCACAAACCCTATATGGTAATCACCTCGAATCGCTCCAGAACCCGAATAACAAGACTGCCCCAGTATCCTAAACATGCACACGTTCTACCTAAACCCTAAACCCCTCAACCCCAAACCGAAAGTATGTGTTACCAGGGTATGTAGGTACGAGGTTTAGGATTTAGGGTTTAGGGTTTAGGATTTAGGGTTTAGGGCTTAGGGCTTGTGGATCACATTTATAGACTTAGAGCCCCAGGGTCAGAGTTCCTCATGATCATAGGGTTTAGGGCTTAAGGCTTGGTTCTAAGGCCTGACTGTTCAGGGTATATTACACTCCCCACCCAAGCACTGAGCTCCCCAAAATAGTTCTTTTTTTGGACAAGGTTTACAGAAGGTCTATATTGTGAGGTTCCATCCCCATTGAAGGAAGGGCAGTAGGGAATAGACTGCAAAGAAATTTCTGAACGCATGCCCGCCAGAAAGGGTGTGCTTGGACATGTGCGAGGTGTGACATAGATATGGGGCGTTGACGACATTTTTTGGGGGGTACCCTAAATGTAAGGGGCTGGTTATAACGGACGCAACAGGGACCGCCATTTCATCAACCTGCCATTTGACAAATATGAGATTCTTCAGAATGCCGATTGCACTGCGACCCCGGAGGCTGGACAAATATGAAAAAATGAGTACGTTTAGGGTTTAGGGTTTATGGTTTAGGGTTTGAGGGCTTATGTATTTTTCCAAAGGTTTACTTCACATGTTATTCCATTTTTTGTTTTGATATCTCTCGCATATTTTATGTCCATATTGTTTTCATATATGTTGCGGAGCCATGCCCTTCTTCGTATTTCACTTCGCTTTGTTCACATTGACCGTCTGGGCTTAAAGCTGGCCGACAAGCGTGACTAGCGAAGCTACAAGAATTTCTGTACGACCCTAGTAGATATTGGTTAGGGTATTTGGGGTCATAAACCCTAAACCCTAAACCCGAAACCCAAACCCTAAACCCAAACCCTATATTGGTTCGGGTATTTGGGGTCATGCAGGAGCTTGAGTATCAACACTAGGAAGCCTAAAGCCCCACACTCCAAACCCCTCAAGTGTAAGCAGCGGGTAAGATGCCACCCTTGCCCCATATGAGCTATAGTCTAAACTCCTTAAAGGGGGTTCTATAGGGGATTATATATGGGACCATTTTAGGGGCTATTAAGGGGGATACTAGGAGTTTAGACTATAGCTCATATGAAAGTTCAGGACCAAGATTCAGGGTTTTAGAGTTTAGGGCTTAGGCCCTTAACCTTAAACCAAAACGTCTAAACCTTTAACTCAAGCTGGCGGGTGGACATGTGGATGTAATTGTTGGAATTTGCCGCCAACCCCTTAGCCTTCCCTTTAGCGTTCCTAGAAGTAACCTTATGTCTGATCCATTCTCACCTTCTGGAGACCCCTCTTCGTGCAAATCCTTCACACTGAACATCAACCAGAACCCTGGAGGTTTCATCCATATATTCATAGGCCCCTGAACTCCAAATTGCCGCCCCTATGCCACCCCAAGTGCCCTAAACCCACAGCCCTTAGCCCTAAACCCTTCACCCTAAACCCTATACAACCCCCTTATAGTGGTTTCCATTTTCTTTTCCATTATCCCCATAAAGCCCCAATATATACACCTTAATATATACCCCATTATACTATAGTAGTTTCCATTTTCTTTTCCATTATCCCAATAGCCCAATATGCTCCCCGTCCTCCATTCTCTCGCAGCCAGGAGTACTCTGGTGGGCTTGTTGCTCCGCTTCTACGATCCACGAGGTAAGGGGGGGGCCGCTCGCGGGATGAAAAGCATAAGTTTAGGGCATAGAGTTTAGAGTTCAGGGTATGGGGGTTAGGGTTTAGAGTCTAGGGCTTAGAAACCAATCAACCCCAAATACTGGTTTCCATTTTCTTTTCCGCTAAGTATATCGAAAATTCGGACTTTGCCATTTGATTCTCCATTGTTGGGATCCCTAGGCCCCAAACCTAGTTTGGTTGGAGCGACAGCGTTGTTGCCCGATGGCTTTCACTAACCTCCAAGAAGCCATAAAGTCGACTCACGGCAACCGGAAACCCACTTGTGGCTCGAATTGTGACGGATCACCCTAAACCCTAAAACCCTGGCTTCTTAGCCCAAATCTTCATATGCCAGGCCAGGATCTTGCTTGAGCACTTGAGCGCACCGGGGCTCACAGGAACAGGGGTTTAGGGTTTAGGGTTTAGGGTATAACTACATCCGGTTTCTTTGTGGTTATGATCAAAAGACACCCCCTGATATACCCGTCTGCGAATGGTTCAAAGTGATTCACATAACATCTTCCACGGACCCCTGCAATCTCCTCATAGTTTCCACAACTCGAAGGTCCCCTGCTATCTCAGTACTTTATACATCCTCAACCCCAAGACCCTAAGCCCTAACATCTTGACCCTGATTTGATGTACTTGGGATCAGGCAACAGTTCCTGATGGGTTTCGGGTTTTGGGTAACATGCCCTTAACTTCAGATCCCAGCTTAAATGCCCCTAGGTCAAAGGGTAGAAGTATGGGCCCCTAATATGGGCCCTTAGGCCTTTTTAGGAGGATTCTAGGGACCCTTAAGGGTACATATAGGGTATATAGTAGGTTTCAAAGGATCCCAGGGTTAAGGGCCCATACTAGGGGCCCTGGTTTTAACCTTAGATAAATGCGCCTAGGAGTCTCTCAAACAATCCCCGCTCGATCATCCTGGCACACGAGGTAGGATTTTTGTTGCAGGCTTTGGGGATAGTATGTCGGGTTCCTTACTTGATGAGTGCATAGTTGGGTGTCCGTTTGAAATGAGACGCTAAACGAGAAAAATGGCCCCGTACATACATAGCGCCCCTACTTGGAGGATCAGGGGGACTTAGTAAGTAGGTTGACCCCTAGAACTGAGTCAATGTTAGGATTCTTTTAGATTTTTGGGTGCATGGGATTCCTACCCTAGATATCTCTTTTATTCCCTTACTTACTAAGTCCACCTGACCGTGGAAGTACGGGCTTCTGCTTGAACCGCCGCCTCTCGCCGAAGGCGGAATGATCTCGGTCAATGGGCAGCCTCTCACAGAGTACAATCTGCGTCTGTACAGAAAGTCACATGGCTCTACAGGGTTTAGGGTTTAGGGTGTAGGGTAAGGGTTTAGGGTTTAGGGTTTAGGATTTAGGGTGTAGGGTAAGGGTTTAGGGCTTAGGGTTTAGGGTTTGGGGTTTAGGGTTGAGGGTTTAAACGTTCAGCGCGGATATGGGGGGCGTTGCAGGGAACGGACTATAACCACTCAACAACTGCGTGGGTACATGGGCCGTTGCTTTGGAATATACGCAGGGGAGAGAACTGACATGTTGAGCTCCAAGTTTTTTAGCCAAAAGCCGTCGGACGGACTTGGGTTTAGGCATTTATGCAAAGGGACAATGATGTGTCCAGCAAAGAGTCTTTCGGCGTAATTTACATAATGTCACGCACGAACGCCTTCCTTGCACCTTGCCCAAATCACCACCGCGTAGCGAGCCAGTTAATTCAGATTTCTGGTGTACATATATATATATA
>CAJNIZ010043703.1:0-19834 GCA_905231905.1 Symbiodinium pilosum | reverse complement strand
AACCCTAAACCCTGAACCCACCATCCTAACCTTAAACCCTAATCCTAACCCGTCTGTGTCCTAATCCACGATCTCATGGGATTAGCAGTAACATAGCTGCAGGAGTCCCAAATGAAACCTCCCAAACCGAAGCCTGCCAAAACTTCCCCACATTAGGGTTTAGGGTTTAGGGTCAGGGGGACTTAGTAACTAGGTTATTATTGGGGATAATCGGGGTTACTATATAGGTTATAGGGGTTCAAAAACCTACTTACTACGTCCCGTTGACCCTCCATGAAGAGGAGGACCTTTACTTAGAACTTAGAACCCCAATTTTTTCAATCCTAAATACTGGGACCCCCCCAAAAAAATCCTAAACCCTAAACTCCACCGCCCCAAATGGTAGCCCTAGTTTTTGGGAAATGTACATCCCTTAGGCACAGAAGTCCGTAAGCTGGCTCCACCCCATGAACTCCCCCTAAACACTCAACCCCCTACCTGAAACTCCTAAACTCTTGAAGCCTGTGAGGCCGTGTGTGGGGAGCTGCGATTTCGACAGCGGCTGATAAGCGGCGGGCAGGCAGTGATGCCTCAAAAACCTTAGGGTTTAGGGTGTAAGGCGTAGGATTTAGGGTTTAGGGTGTAGGGTTTAGGGGTTAAAGAGCTTGAGAAGTCATGAGGACCCAGCTCCTGCCACTTCAAGTAGTAGCAAGAAGCATAGCTGCAAGTACGCAAGCACATGTGCGCAAATCGTATTCAAAGCTGTAAAGGTGCTGAATGCCCTACATCCTGAACCCGTTAATCTGAAACTCAACACCCTAAACCTTGAAACCCTAAAGCCTAAACCTTGAAACCCTAAAACCTAAACCTTGAAGCCCAAAACCCTAAACCTTGAAGCCCCAAAGCCTGAACCTTGAAACCCTGAACCCTAAACGTTGAAACCCTAAACCCTTCCAGACCCCCAAACAGCCCCTCAATCCCCCTTCCAGACAGCCAGGAACTGGAAGACTTTGCGGGCTTGGCAGATGTCAAAGATCTACATCTGGCGCCAATGGCTCTCAAACTGGGTTGCTGTTAAGGAACTTCAAGTGAGTTACCATCTATGCATTATATAGTAGTGAATATGCTTTCCCCAACATAGTAACTTAAATCAAGTTCCTCAACAGCAACCCAGTAAACGGTTTAGGGTTTAGTGCCTCAAGCTTAGTTGGCTAAACCCCAAAGCATAAAACCTTTGTGTTTAGGACTTAGGGTTTCGGATTTCGGGCTTAAGGGGTCCTCTACAATCTTACACTCGGGTACAGCCCTAAACCCGTAAACCCTAAACCCTAACCCCTAAACCCCTAAGCCCCTAATAGGGTTTATGGTAAGAGTGCGGAGCCCCACGAGGTGCTGGTGCCATTCACTGCATCGTCGCAGGAGGAGGCGGGTTCCGAAGGAACATCATGTAGTTTTAGAGTTTAGGGCTGAGATCTTCTTTTTTTTCTCAATATTCTGCCTGAGAAGGCTTTACATAACTATAGTATAAGATATCTCAAACCCAAATTCCTGTTACAGTCTAAGGGTAGGGCCTGGTGCAAGGAAATTTTTATGCGCGGGGGCTTGGTCCGTCCAAACACCGTTTTTCGTTTTAGATGCGCCCTGGCCATGCTGGGTTTTCTAGTTTTCAGCTCCAGCTGCTGTAGCTGAATGTCTCGGTATGTAGAGTTAGTTACTTGGTAGTTGTAAGCCCAGCCTTTGTCCACAGAGCCAGCAACACATTTGCTGCCAGAAGCGTTGCATCCAAGGCTTTGCCAAGCTGTCTGGTTGTTTGTAGGGAACAGGGGACTGGGGACCGAAAGTGGCACCTATGTGATCCTCCCCTTGAATACAGTACTTTCCACTTTATGTTCCATTCCGTCATCCTATTAAGTAGTAACGACCAGCAAGTTTAACTTCGCTCCCCAACCACGCAATTCGGGCTTAGGGTTCAGGATTTCACCACAATCGCAACATGGTGTCCTAGTCCTGCATATCCTTACGGTGCTCAAGAACGTCCCTCCAATGGTAGCCCGGATATCATCCTGGAGTGCTTGCGTTTTGTTGTCCATTCCTTCTTTCTCTACCAACTAGCAGCTAAAACCCCTAAACCCTAAACCCTATTCGGTGCGACCTCATAAACCTTGATGCAAACCCAGTTTCCATTGCATGTTCCGTTTGCCTACAGGAACATAAGGACCCTGGTAGGTATCTTCCTCTCATATGCCTACTACATTCTTGGAGTTCCCTGTTTGGGTCCCCATTGTAGTCCCTAAACCCTAAACCCATAAACCCATAAACCCTAAAACCCTAAACCCTAAACCCTTAAACCCTAAACCCTAAACCCTAAAAGCCTAAAGCCTAAAGCCTAAACCCTAAACCCTAAACCCTAAAAGCCTAAACCCTAAACCCTATGGCAACAAGAGGCCAGTAAAAGCATCATCCAAGCAATCGTGGCGGGACTCCTGGAGCCAGTGCCTTGCCTCCGAAACTTCGATTCAGGGCTGAGAGGCCTTGTGGCGCAGGGAACCCTAAACCCTAAATCCCAGTAAAGAGGGTTTAGGGGGTTTAGGGGGTTTAGGGGGTTTAGGGTTGAGGGTTTAGGGTTTAGGTGGTTTAAAGTAGGGTTTAGGCTTGTCGGTTTAGGGCTTAGGGTTCGGTGTCAGGGTTTGGGGTATGGGGCTTAGGCTTTGAGCTTCTGGGTGCAGGGTTTATGTAGGCTTTTACCGTCTGGGCTATACAGTTGGGGCTTCCTGGGATTAGAGATTAGGCTCCGGGGTCAGCAGGGTAGGGTTTCTGAAGGGTGGGTGATAATGATTTGTCTTACCTCTAACTTCTTGCAGAAGTAACATCATACAAGCCTGAATAATGAGCAACAGTATCTCCTCACTATCCTTATATGGCTGTAGTAGCCGCTTCAGTAAATTTTAAAGTGCGTGTGTCGATTATCTCAGGATCTAGGCTCTATAGGCTTTAGGGTTCAGGGTTCAGGGTTTAGGGTTCAGGGTTTAGGGTTTAGGGTTTAAGGTTCACAGTTTAGGTTTTAAGGGTCAGCCCTACATCCCAAAACCTGAGCCTCAAATCCTGATGCGCGCACCCTAAATCCAAAATTGACACGTTGGAATTCCGGGCCCTTAGTATGGACCCGAATTCCTGGGGTCCATACATACCTACTATATACCCATAAACCCCAAGACACCCAATCAAGGGCCCATAGCTAGGACCTAGGAAACAGCTAGGGGCCCATAGCAGGGGCCCATGGCTAGGTCAGGCAGGTTTACTTCGCTAATATTCCCCTCCCCTAATCATACCACCCGCCCCCACCCCTAAATAATGAATCTTCCCTGGATAAGGCCATGGCAGTATATTGAGTGCCTTTGTGAGAAAATGGCTAGCCCCTACTTTGAGAACGCATTCATGACCATTGATATATCCTTCTCTGTAAAAGAGCCCGCACAGGGAAGCAGCATATGGATGTGTCTCAAAAAGCCCGGTATAGAATTACTTATCCCTAAACCCCTAAACCCTAAACCCTAAACCCCTAAGCCCTAATCCCTAAACCCCTAACCCCTAAGCCCTAATCCCTAAACCCCTAAACCCATAAACCCTAAACCCTAAACCCTAACCATGCCTTAGGACCTTATATCCCCCTCACGTTCCCAGGAGGTTTAGTGTTTAGGGTATCTTGAGGGTTTAGGGTTCAGGGCCAACAGTGGAAACCTTCCAGACATCTCAGGTTGAAACTTTTCTGCGAGAGCCTCGCAATCCTGACATAGCAGATAACATTGGCCGGACGCCTTTGGGTCAAGCATGTGACGCCGGAGTGTCTTAGAAGATTTTCTGGAGCTTCTCTTCTTAATCTCAGATCAAGGGATCCATATATTCCGCGAAATTGCTCTCATTTTAAGAGAGCCTCCCTGAAGAATTCGGAACGGAAAACATATTTTTCTGTCTGAGGATCTCGAACCGCATTCAAGCAGCATATGGGTAGTGCCTTGAGCGAGACTACCATCGTCCCCAACGTAGAGATATATGTATATACAGTACTGTTTAATTGTAATATCTTGCAGAAAATGGCTTTTCTCGGTTCAACAGCTACAATGCCGTAGCTACGCATGTCTTTTTCTGACTCCGAAAGGGTCTCTAGGCGAAAGCGGACACCTGGACATCGTACGGCTACTCCTCGAGGCTGGAAAGCGCGTGGTTCAGGGCTTTAGGGCCGTCGGGTTTAGGGTTTAGGGTTTAGGGCTTTAGGGTTTAGGGCATCTTTTAAGGTTCGTGGGACTTAATGTTAGCCTTGCATTTAAAGCCCTTAATGTGTGAGGTCAACATTAGTAGTACTCACAACTGGAGTTATAGCCTTAGTAGTAATCTTACGATTGGGACAACCTATTCAAGGTCATTCAGAGGAATCATAAGTGGGGTTCTCCCCGGTAGTACCAAGTTTCCCTTTGTATTTTGGGGTCTCCTTATTGAGGTTGAACATTGAGAACCGGTTACCCCTATTGTTAAGCGGTTACTGAAATTTAGGAGCTTGGGGTCTAGGAGTAAGCCTAAACTACAAGCAACCAGGACCATGATTATTTCAAACTTTTGCCCGGAGCAGAAGCCGTTTCCACTTCATTTTTTAAATGCCTTCCCATTGTTTCCCATTTCTCTTACATATCCCTATACCCTAAACTTTCTACAGCCTAAATCCTAAACCCTAGACCCTAAACCCTAAATTCCCTGTATATCCTTCGCTGCAAAGGCAGGTGCCAGCACGGAAATGATGAGTGGCCCTCGCTACAGGTCCCGGGGCCCCAAGGTTTAAGGTGTAGGGTTGAGGGGTTGAGGCCCACAGAATCAGTAGTCAGGCTTTGAGTTTCTAGTAGGTTGAGGGATGTAGGGCATGTAGGGCTTAGTGTTCAGTATATAGGTCTTCGATCCAGTCCAGTCACAGTCAGGCAGATGTCCAGCGGATGTACCAAGTACCTCAACTCTCGGGATCTCAAGCCCCGAGCCATTCCAGAAACCCAGCTTTGAAATTCTTGAGATGAAGTAATTATGTTTCTGAATAATGTTCATGACCAAGATGGACTTAACTGAGTTTAGGTCCTAAACCCTGAAAGGTATAGGTCCCTCCACAGTCGGGCCATGGCTGCAAGTCGCAAGCAACAGAACGGCTAATGAGTTTTACAATCTATGAATCACTGCCGCTACGCAACATTGCAGCAAATCCTAAACCCTAAACCCTAAACTCCATGTCCTAAACCCCTCGGCCTAGCCGTGCACGTCAAACTATAGACCCTAGATTGGATTTAGGGTTTAAGATCCAAGGCGCCCGAACCCATATAGTCCCCCTTAAGAAAGAATATGGGGTATATGAGGATCTTATTATGATATACTCAAAGCCATACTCTATCTCCTTGACTGTCAACCCAAGGCTCCAAACCCATGCAAAGCTGTTCATATTAGAAGCCTTGCACGGCCCTCAAGTAGCTTATTCCCAGAAAATAGAAGCTACAGGCTATAGCCTAAACTCCTAGAACCCCCCTTAAAAATCCCTATAAGACTCCCCTATCTAATCCCCTCTAAGGAATTTAGACTATAGCTCATATGGTGCTCCAGCATACTCAGGGCATGCAGGATGTTTGTACCGGAAAAACTAAACCTTAAACCCTAAACCCCCAAACCCTAAACTAGACCCCAGTATACTGAGGGCTTTGCATCAGCAGAAGGACTCCGCTGCGTCTGGCCGCCGAGTATGGGCATGTGGAAATCGCGCGCCTCCTGGTGCCCGGGCCTTTATCATGGGGTTCCTACATACTGTGCACCTCCTCTATGCCTTCACAATCCAGATAGACCCCATATATATCAAGCCTAATTCGGGCTCAGTTATTCTTGGTCTTGGGAGGGGAACCCTAAACCCTAAACCGGGTCTAGCATAGAATCCCGTAACTTCAGCGATAATTTGGGGTCAGCATTGCCTCCCCCTATCTTACGCTCGGGTCTCCACCATGGTATCCCCGCAGATTTGCTAAGAGAAGCCCTCGGCCTCTCAACTTACTGGTGGTCAGGAAAGAAGGAAGAGAGTATTTGCAGGGACGCTTATTGCGGTTTGTACATGGGCTACTCTTGGGGTCCATTCCTCACTGCTTGTTAATTCTATAGTATTTCCGTTCATACCCTAAGCCCTGCCAACCGCCAGTCAGTAAATTCGGTATCTGGAGCAACTTGTTGAACCCCCGCGTTCAAACGCAGTGTCCATTTCCACTTTCTTTCTTGAAAGCCCTGTTCGAATTAGATATGACCCTACCCAAAATGCTAAGGCCTTAATCAAAAACTCCTAAACCCTTAGCCCTGCACAAGTCCTCAACCACAAGCCCTACACCAAGCGCACGAAGGTGGAGGCAAGGGCAGACAAAGACAAAGTCTGCGGAAGGGACCAGCGATCTGCGCTGGGCATGGCATCAGAGCGAAACCATGTCGAGGTCAGGGACATATGGGGGATTCCCAGAATTAGGGGTACTTTTTGAGGGTCCCGATAATAAGGATTATAGTATATTGGAGTCTATATTGGGGTCCCCTTATTTAGGGAAACTACTACCATGTAGGGATAATGGAAAATTGGAAACTACTATTTAGGGTTTAGGGTTTAGGGATTAGGGTTTTCGCTTCAGGGTTTGGGGTTGGGGCTTAGGGATTAGGGCGTCGGGTTTCAAGATTAAGGTTTTCGGATATGGGTTTCGGGTTTAGGGATTAAGGTTTACAAGCCCTAACCCCCTAAAACACCTAAATTCCCAGGTCGTGCGATTTCTCTTGGAGGCGGGTGCCTCCAAGGACCCACTGGGCGATTCGTACAAGCCCCTCACAAAAGCTTCTGAGATGCACCACTTTGAAGTGACGCGGTTGCTGAGGCAAGCCCCCTGAGTAAGGTATAGCCTTCACCTAGGTTTTTAGGTTTTCAGGGTTTAGGGTTTCGGGTTTAGGCTTGTTGCAGGTTTAGAGTTTGGTGTTTTTTTAGGGTTTAGGGTTTACGGCCGACTCATTTGTAGATTTTGGGCTGCTGTTCAGCAAATTGAAATAAGGTACCCTGACACGGAAACCGTATCGTTTATATACCATACATCCACATCGTGGTAGCTTGAGTTTACAATCCGACACATCACCCCGGAGTGTGGGGTGTGTTTGATAGTTCATGGTAACCACTATACTGAACGGTAAACTTGAAGTACATCATTCCGCTGCAGTGGCGGCTATGGTAATGGATCGTCCTGCACACTTCCTTGTCACGCAGTCAAAACAAAAAGGAGAAGCTATGTTGTGTTCATCATGTTTTTAGCACAGCTAGCATGCAAGCCAAGAAGTTTTTCCCTGGGCCATAGATGGGCTCCTGAGGAGGATGCGTCCGCAGTGGCCACCCTAAACCCTAAAACCTTATAATCCCCCTTAAGTAGATAGAATATGGCTTTGGGTATATTATAATAAGATCCCCATATACCCCATATTCTATCTACTTAAGGGGGACTATAGTAGGTCAAGTCTGCAGCTTTTCCCTCCAGCATCATCAGCATCATCATCCTGAAAATGGCCAGTGTGATTCGAAGCACCATCGAACTTGCAGTGCTACCCTGGAGAGGACACAGACCAAAACTGAGACTCTAACACCGGGAGCCACCCAAATGAAAGTATCAATGTCTTGGCTCTGCAACCCTTAATTCGGAATGCTGTTGCCGTTTGCCACAAGCAGCGGTGTCTGAAAAGGCAAGCCCTAAGCCCAAGACTCCAAAGCCCAAACCCCCTAAGGTAGCCCTAAATAAACACTAAATCCCAAACCCGAGACCCCAACCCCTTAACCCCAACCCCCCTAAACCTTAAACCCAAGGCCCAAGACCCTAAACTCTACACGCCCTGAACCCCAACCCCTTAAACCCCAAGCCCTCAACCTTACCAGGCAGACTCTAAACTCCAAAACCCTAAGCCACAAAATCATACTGTATGACCCCACCTGCTAAGATGGGCTTTGATGAAAAGTTTGAGTCTGCAAGGGCCTCCATCTTTGAGACATTGCTGGTTAGCGGCGTTTCTGTAATAAGGCTGCGTGGCCCATGCTGGAAAATGCACGTCCGACGTCCTCAGCACTGCATAGTCTTGTTGTTCATGCCTGGCTAAACCCAGCACAAATAAGAGTAGGGTTTAGTGTTCCCTAAACCCTAAACCCTACACCCTACGTCCTTTAGGGTTAGGGTTTAAGCTTAGGGTTTAGTGTTCCCTGAACCCTAAACCCTAGAGCAGGGCCGGGTTTCAGTTTATGATCATTGTCAAGCAGGAGTACTGCTACAGGGCATGCTGAATTACTCATGTGAGCCATAGTCTAAACCTCTTAAAGGAGGTTATAGAGGGTTTAGTTAGGGTTTAGGGTCTAGGGCCCGGGTTTAGGTTTCAGGGTCTTAACTCCTGGGCTATCTAGGGCAACCTATTGGGTTTTAGGGTTTAGGGTTTGGGGTTTGGGGTTTCCTTAAAGGGGGTGATCTATGGGATTAAATACCGATTATGTGGAGGTTTAGGGTTTAGGGTTCAGCGTCAAAAGTCCTTAAAGGGGGTTATATAGGGGATTCAGGGGTTATTAAGGCGGGTACTAGGAGTTTAGATTATACCTCGTGTGAGCTACTTCCAATGCCTGTGAGGTAGGGACATTGCTGGTATGGATGTAGGTGCCGGCCGGAAATAGCCTGGGCCGAACCTCCGTTCTGAACACAGACAGAGCAGTCCGTCCAGAGAATCCTGTTATAATCCTAAACCCTGAATCCTAGCCCTTAACCCTTAAGCCTAAAGCCTTACAATCTCCTCACAATTCCTCCATAGCCCCAGGGTCACTCTCGGATCCCTGTTTTGAGCAACTGCCATGTTAGGGGTTTCTCTAAATTTCCAAACGCTTTCAGCCCCCCTTTTTGGGAGAGTTTAGGGTTTAGGGGCTTTACATAACCTTGAGTAAAGCATGTTGAAAGCATGTTGCGGGTGATTTTGGGGCTCGCTGTGTACGCAAAACTCTCCATGCCATCTTTGGCAAGATACATAAACTATGAGAAGCTGTTATACCCTAAGCCCTAAGCCCACCAAAGGGGAATACTCACATCTCTTCAGCCTGGCATTGCAAGTCTGCCTTTTTAGCCCCAGGTTTGCTGACAAGGGACATTGCCCATACTATCAGTTCAGGGTTAGGGATTACAGATTTCCAGGTCAGGTGAAAGTGTGTTTCTCACAGAAACGTTTCTACAATCCCAAACAGGTCCTCAAAATCCCTACACAGCATCCCTACCAGCTAGAGGACCACAAGCATCCAGACGTGCAGTACTTGAAATGAGGTGAGGTAGAAGCCCCCAGATTCCTTGTATGCTTATAGAGTCCTCCTGAAGCAGATACAATATGGCCTTGGGTATATTATAATAAGAACCCCATATACCCCATATACTATCTACTTAAGGAGGACTATATTGTTATAAAGTACATCAGAGAGACCTCATCACACCAGTAATGACGTAGAGCCCCTACAGTCGGCCAATTTCGAGTGCTAGAGCGTTCTCCTCTTGGTTATGCTACGTTATACGACGAACTCATCTCACTTGGTTCAACCACCCCAACAAACCAAAGCTCCAAAAGCCCCGATTTAACCGCTGTAGAACCCCTAAGAAAGACCCTATACTTGGTTCAAGTCCCCGAAAACACGCTCAGATGATATTGCTCCGGGGCGCGTTGAAACCCGAAATCCGCAAAACCAACGCGACCCTCCAACAAAAATGTCTGCTTCGCGTGTTAACCCCATGGGTTCCTCTACTACCCTCATCCCCTACAATACCCACCCCAAGGTTCCAACTTAACTCACTTTGCATTCTAGACTTCTGTCCTACATGCTGGACGAACCTTGAACCCTAAAGCCCAAACTCAAAACCCTAAACCTGAACCCTAAACTCAACCCTGAAGCCTAAGCTGCGTGGACGGCGATTCCAAACCTGCAATTTCTCACTCTGGTTGGTTGGCACTTCGGAGTTTAGGGCTTAGGGTTTAGGGTCTAGAACTTAGGGAATAGGGTTGAAGAGATAGGGTTTAGGACCTTGGGTGTAGGGTTTAGGAGTTGGGGTTGTTAGATTTAGGATTATGGTGTGGGGCTTATTCTAAACATGCAAGATCGAGCATATTCAACACATGCAGGGACAACCGAATTTGGAGAGAAACGCCTCTCGTCAAGTTTTCCCTGCCGACGTGCCCTGACACTGCTGGTGTCCCCACCTCTACCAGAGGAACCCTCATGCTCAACGGGCTCCGGGTACGAAAACAAGTTATTTTTCAGTCACCTGTAGCCAGCCGGCCCAACCTCTGGTGCCTATAGAGCGCCAAAGCAGTGAGGGAGTGTTGTCCTGACAACTACACATGGTTAGTGTGTAGGATATGTAGTTGAAGAGGGATTGTTGCCATGCACGTAGAGTTGACCTCCTAGAGGCAGACCCTGCATCCCTTGCATTCCAATTCCTGCTTGGAGTTCCATGGCGTTCCACTGCTTATAATTGCGGTCTTAACCCTACTGATGATTTGGGTAGCCCCTACAAGGCTGTCTAGGTGGACTATAAGTTAGGTATAGTTGGCTAATACAGTAAGCCCGGTGATAATCAGTTACTGGGTCCCATGAACCTCCAAGTAGACCTTGCCTTGTCTACAGGCTTTGGATGAGCTGGTGCACCGAGTGGAGGGTAATTGCTCTGTGTCTCTCGACTGGTTCACGGGTACCAGACGGCATTTTCGGAATTAGCAGGGGGCTTAGGGTAAGGGAGTCAAGGAATCTTCAGGTGTTTGCTGTACTCTGGCTCTGGATGCCTCTAGGTGTTCTGATCTACCGGAGGCACATGCAACCCGAAACCCCAAAGCCTCTGGGTCATTTTTGTAACTTGCCTGCAAGGAACTTTAAGCCTTAAACCCCTAGCCCCCCAAATCCTAAACCTCTAAACCCTAGCACCCTAAACTCTAAACCCTGAACCCTAAACTCTAAACCGAGTTCAAGGGATCCAGGATGCAGGGTTCCGGGTTTTAGGGCTGTAGGAGTTGAGGGCTTAGGGGTCTAGCTTAGGTGGACCCCCACTCAGTACGGATTAAATTCGGGCCCTCTTATATTCCCATAATGCCACCTCCTAAACTCTAAGCCCTCAACCCTGAACCCTGAACCCTAAACCCTAAACCCTAAACCCTAAACCCTAAACCCTAAACCCTAAACCTGGTGGGGGGTCCTCCTGAGGTCTAGGCTTTACGGGCCGTAGGGCTCCATGAGTTGCACTCCGCGGTTAGGCATTTAGGGTTTAGGGTTCAGGGTTTCGGGTTTAGAGTTTAGAGTGTTAGGGGTTTAGGATTTAGGGGTTTGGAGGTTTAGGGTTTTGCAGGTTTAAGGTTTAGGGTTTAGGTGGATATCACAGATGTCATTGCCTGAGCAAACGTCTGCTACCGCTTAGTGCAAGATCCAGCACGCTGATGTAAGATTCTCAATGATTACAAATAAGATCCCCTTCGACTTCTCATGCTCTTTTCGTATACTATATCTATACGTAAGCCATGTTGTAATGACTCAGGCCCCTCCATTACTTTTTCTCACTGGAAACACAGGCAGTTAGCTCTTGTTACGGGACGCCTCCACTGGTAAGTTGAGCGCAGGCCGAACAAGTCTGTGTAGATCCAGGGTTGAGGGCTCAGGGTTCTCGCGGATGTCCCTATACTCTAAACCAAAACCCTAAACCCTAAGCGATGTGGCCAGTGGGCTTGCAAGGCTTGTCAGGAAAGTTGCTATGGTATTGTTCGCAGTAGGTAACATCCAAGCTCTTCCAGGTAAAGCAGCCTGCACTGGATGTCCTAAACACCTGAAGTCGAAATTCCTAATCCCCAACCCAGCTTTCTATGTGTATCCCAAGATTGGACCAGTCATGTAAATCGGAATTCTTCCTGCAAACCGTAAATGGTTTCAGGGATCAATGTTTATACTTCTTTGCGGGCTAGGGAACTATTCGCCACAGGGATTCGAGTTGAACTGAGGATGCTGATTGCCCATCGCTTGTCGACAGTCATGGGCAGCTTGCCTGTCCAACTTGTGAGAACTGGCTGGGGCTTTCGAGTTCAGGGTTCTTGGCTCGAGTTTCCGGCAGGCGTGATATTGCGTTGCAGGATTCGGGTTTGAGCAAGGCCCTTTAACGGGACTTTTTCTTTGCTGGTGCTTCAGCGTCCCAATTCTTGGAACATACTCGCTTTCCCAAGTAAGCACTAGGTATCTCGAGTGGATATCCTTGGAGAGGTTTACTCTCAGACTCCTGGACCTCTCTCATGTAACGTTCCTTCAGGATCCGGTTTAGGGTTTAGGGTTTAGGGTTTAGGGTCTCTCATGTAACGTTCCTTCAGGATCAGACAAGATCGTTGTCATGGACAAGGGGGTTGTGGTGGAGCAGGGCACTCACGAGGAGCCGGGGGTGGTCAGGCAGAGGCTTTAGCCATAAACATAAACCCTAAGTCTTTAAACTAAACCCCCAACCATGAACCCTAAACCCTAAACCTTAGGCCCTAAATCTTAGGGTTTGGGACCCCTTGCCAGAATAAACCCTCAACCATGAACCCTAACCCTAAACCTTAGACCCCAAATCTTAGGGTTTGAGACCCCTTGCCAGAATAAACCCTCAACCATGAACCCTAACCCTAAACCTTAGACCCCAAATCTTAGGGTTTGAGACCCCTTGCCAGAAACAACCCTCAGCCATGAACCCTAAACCCTAAACCTTAGACCCTAAATCTTAGGGTTTGGGACCTCTTGCCAGAATAAACCCGCAACCATGAACCCTAAACCCTAAATCTTAGACCCTAAATCTTAGGCTTTTGGACCCCTTGCCAGAATAAACCCTCAACCGTGAACCCTAACCCTAAACCTTAGACCCTAAATCTTAGGGTTTGGGACCCCTTGCCAGAATAAACCCTCAACCGTGAACCCTAAACCCTTAAACTGAGCCCCTAAATCTTAGAGTTTAGGACCCCTTGCCAGAATAAACCCTCAACCGTGAACCCTAACCCTAAACCTTAGATCCTAAATCTTAGGGTTTGGGACCCCTTGCCAGAAACAACCCTCAGCCATGAACCCTAAACCCTAAACCTTTGACCCTACCTAGGGAACCCAAAACCCAAAAAAAACAGACTCTTTGTACAAAACCCGTCTTTAAAGCCACGCTTCGAGTAAAACCCGGTTCTCAGCTAAAACACCCGGTTATTCCCAGAAACCCTGCTTCTCAATACTTCATCCTATCCCCAGCGCAAGAAGTGAGCTTTTTTGGGATTGCGCTGCGGAAAAAGTAGGTTTTCAGCTGCTTTTCCCGAGAACTCATATTTAACCCATACGAACCCCATATTGAACCCATAAAAACCCATAAATCCGAGATGGCTTGGGAAAACCCGGTTTTCCCGAACCCGTGCAAACCCCATATTTAACCCGCGCGAACCCCATATTTAACACAAAAAAACCGTAAATCCCGATGGAATTCGGGAAAACCCGGTTTCCCGAACTTGTGCGAACCCCATATATAACCCGTGCGAACCCCGTATTTATCCGTAATCAAGTGGCATGTTGAATTCCTTTTATCGGGTACCAGGACAACAGCCGAAAATATTCCGATGTAGAGTGTCTGGAAAAACCCGTCTTTGGCCTTAAAAACCCGGTTTTGTCCCAGAGCCCCATTATTTCAGGGTTTTGGATTCCCTAGGTAAATCTTAGGGTTTGGGACCTCTTGCCAGAATAAACCCGCAACCATGAACCCTAAACCCTAAACCTTAGGTCCTAAATCTTAGGGTTTGAGACGCCTTGCCAGAATAATCCCTCAACCATGAACCCTAAACCCTTAAACTGAGACCCTAAATCTTAGGGTTTGAGACCCCTTGCCAGAATAAACCCGCAACCATGGACCCTAAACCCTAAATCTTAGACCCTAAATCTTAGGCTTTTGAACCCCTTGCCAGAATAAACCCTCAACCGTGAACCCTAAACCCTTAAACTGAGCCCCTAAATCTTAGGGTTTAGGACCCCTTGCCAGAATAATCCCTCAACCATGAACCCTAAACCCTAAACCTTAGACCCTAAATCTTAGAGTATAGGACCCCTTGCCTGAAGAGGGAGAGTCCTTGAGGAATTTTTAAGCTGAGGAGTGACAAAGTGAGTACCCTTGCATAAGGTTGAATCCCGTCTTCATGATAGAAAATCTCCCAACTTCGCTAATGTTAAAGCGTTTAGGGTTCAGGGGTCTAGGGGTCTAGAGGTTTAGGTGTTTGGGGTTTAGGGTTTGTATTTTCTACTGAGTACTTGTTTTTTTAGCGGGGTGGTGGTTTTCATAATAGGGGAGGGGGTTATACTGCTATGTATTCTACGCGAGGAACAAAACGTATACAAGGGCTATGTAAGGCTTACATGCGGGAATCCACAAACCTGGAGATCTATGCAGGCTGTGCCTGCAACAGGGGGCAATGATTGAACCCTAAACCTTAAACCCTAAACCCTAAAACGTAAACCTTAAACCCTAAACGCCATGGTCTTTAGGTATTTTCGCTGCAGCAGTTGTACGCACCCTACACCCTAAGCTTTCAATCCCGTAGCCTGAGCCCTGAATCCTTGACCCTAGACCTAAATCCTGCAACCTTACTTGCTAAGCCCTACACCCTAAGCCCTACATCCTCAACCCTCTGCCCTACACTGACCATCCCTAGAAAAACTCTCCTTCTTTGTTCTTGCAATCACCCAGTGGTTGAGGATTCAAGGTTCAGTCGCAAGCTCAAATCCCTTAAACAAGGCAGGTCTAGGCTTGAACACAGTTAGCACACAAAGGACAACTGCATAAGCTTGCGCGTAAGCCATGAAGGCACTTCCGGGGCGATGGCCATACATAAGCTCATCGCTAGACAGCCAAGTCCGCTTCCTTCTGGCACTTATGCTGTGCCGGGGACTCTGGCAAGTAGAAGCAGACGACAGCTACGAGCTGCTTGATGAGTAGGTGACGGTGGGATTGTTCTCCCATGGACACACATGTTCGGCAGTTTGAACGTGCACGTGCATCTCAACCGCAGTGGCCCAGCCGAGGGAACTCGTCGAGATCATTACGTACGTCGACGTGGGCCACAAGCATCTAATGGGTCACAGTTGAAGATGCAAGGGTAGACTTAAGTCATGGCATTCGACATAGGTTTGGCAACATGTGCCTGGACAAATGATCAACTGTGATTTTTCTGGCTTTTGGTTTTGGAAGGTGATTGCCCAAGGGCTTCAAGTGACGTTTTTGCTGAGGGTGTCGAGACCACCAACACTGCGCGCAAGGACGACTTTGTCGTGGTAGCCTGGCTGAGATGGTGGTTCTTGTTGCGAGGGCTCGGAATAATGCCTGCGCAAGTTTTCAGTGCCTACCTCCAATGGAGCTTTTATTTTCAGGATGATGATTTTCGAAGTTTGTGGGTGTTTTTTGTGTTGGCGCTTGCGGGCTATGTCCCGGATTCCAGATCCCTGGCTCCCCGGCTTCGTGGCCTTGTGGTACCCTGAAGTGCTGCAGAGTTCCCAGTCCTCGGCCCATGACCACACTACGAGCCATCGCACACAGCATGCGTCTGAACTTCTACCAGCTTGACAAGACAACTGTGGAGGTTGACAGGACTATCGGCAAGTCAGCAACCTTTCGTAACACGTTTCTGGTCACTGGGGGTTCAGGATTTAGGATTCAAGCGTGAAGGGTTTAAGGTTACCTTGAACCTTGATTAATCCCTAAACCCTCCCCTGAGCCCTTAAACCTACGCCCTGAACCGTGCACCCTAAACCAATTCCTAAACCCCACACCCTGAACCCTCAAACCTTCTACTGTAGGTTAAGGACCTGAGATCCGGACATGCGTGCAGGAACTCCTCAAGAACGAGAACATCTACGCAGGGTTGGTGCAGAGGCAGGGATTTCAAAAGACACAATCTCAAGCTGTAACCTGAGACGCACCTAGCCCCAAAAGGACGTAGAAGAAGCGCCTTTTTGCCTCCCTTCCGGGGTTTGGGCCATGATTCGCCTACTTTTGAAGTCCAGTTATGTCCTACAGTATGGTTGAGGGTTTAGGGTGTGGGAATCTGTTGTTTGCTAGTTCGCTTGGAGGGTTCTTGTGTCATGCCCCTCTTCTCGTGACGATCTTCAACTGCACCCTTGCATGGACTCCATCAACCCAGTAAAACCCTACCCGACCTCAGACATAGGTACGAGAATGGTCCAAACCCGACACGCCATCAGAAAGGCCATTAGTATGCATGATAAATAGGGGGACCCCAACTGCGGCCCCGTATCACAAGATTGTACTCCTTCCCATCGGGACCACCAAAGGTACCCCTAATTTCTTTGGGCGTCCAGGCGTGCCCTCAACCCTAAAATCGCTGAGGTGTGCGCCTTGTGGCAGCTTCCAGCTCCCTGAACGCTTGATAATCCCAAAGCAGGGTTTAGTGTTTATGTTTGGGGCTTAGGGTTGGGGTTTAGGGTGTTGAAGCCCTGGCCGTCTTGGAGGCTCTGGTGGACCAGTAGCTGTTTAGCCATAGCTATCTACATGAGGCCACGTCCGGTCACGGTGCATTGCGGTTGTTAAGTCCCGTGACTGGGGAATTAAAATTCTACACCTTAGACGACACATCCGAAACCGGGAGCCCTGAAACCGACCCTTAAGCCCAATCCCTTAACCCTGGGCCCTAAACCTCAAACCCCAAACCCTAAACCCTCAACCTTAAACCCTACATCCCGAACCCTAAGCCCTCAACCCTAAGCCTTAAACCCTAAGCCCGAAAACCTTAAACCCAAAGCCCTGAAACCGGCGGATGTAACCGCACGAGGCAGCTGGCTAAGCAGGCCAACACAGTCTCCGAAGCACCCGAGGAGCAAGAGGCGACGACTTTTGGGATAATGGAAAAGAAAATGGCAACAACAATACTGGGTTATATGGGGGTTAGGGTTTAGGAGTTTGGGGTGTGCGACTAAGGTCTAGTGTTTAGGATCGTGGCTAGCATTGGGTGGTGTAGAGTTTAGGCGGCGGGGTTGTGCGTGTTTATGCTTGAGGGTTTAGTGTTCAGGGTTAACCGTTTTGGGGATTGAAAGGTTCAAGGTTTACGAGGTTTAGGGTACAGAGTTTTGGGTTTAGGGCCCTCCCTAGTATCATCTGAGCGACGACGGGTCTGATTTGTGGGTTCCATTGTCTTGAGATTTAAGCCCTAAACCCGAAACCCCAAGCCCCAAGCCCTAGACCCTGAACCTTTAGTATTTGGGTTTTAGGGTTTATCGAGTCACCGACAGGGTGGCGGTTGTAAGAGTCTAAGCCGAGTCTGGCCACGGATGATGCAGCGCCGTTTAGGGTTTAGGGCTTAGGGTCTCGGGTTGAGGGCTTTTGGTTTAGGGCTTGTTGGGCTTCGCCACTGCTACCTTATATACTCTGTCTCAGATATATTCGTGAGAAGAATCTATGGCGAGACATGGCTGTATCCAAGTCACGATTAAAGTTCTGAATAACTCTGCATGCAGCATCAGCAACTTGGGGAATCTCAGCCAGCACGCCCTGCACCTCGAACCCGAAGATCCTAGACCCAAAATCCCAACCCTAAATCCTAAACCCCGAATCTTAAACCCTGAGCCTTCAATTTGACATCCTTAATTTCCCGAATCGTAATCCCCAAAACCTGTACCTCCACACTGTAAACCTCAAGCCGTGCCAGGAGTCGACACCTGCGCCTGAGCAGAATGGCAAGGGTAAGTGGAAAGGCAAGGTATCCTGGCTTAGAAAGAAGGCTCCGGTTTTGGGCTGCACGGGTTTACGGATTTAGGGGTGCAGTTTGGGGTTTGGGGGTTTAGGAGTGTAGAGCTGTAGGGTTCAGGGGTGTAGGGGTTCAGAATTTAGGGTTTAAGGGTTGAGGAATTGAGTGGCTTAGGGTATGAATGGGGTGCAGGATTTAGGGTTGTTGACTGGTGCTTGAAGGGCGAGTGGGTGAGTCGGACAGATGATGGAAATTGACATAAGCCGGAGGGGTTATGTAGTGACCATTCTCCGCATCTTCAAGTATTTTAATTTGGTTGAGCAACGGACGGCTTATGAATAGCAATAACATTGACATGGCCAGGAGTGAAACGCACATCTACGTGATGCTGATTTTAAAGCAACCCTTCGCCCTGGCAGCTATGAAAAAGAGACTGTGATTCAAGTAGTCTGGGACCACTTGGAATCACCCAAGGTTTGCTATTTCAAGAGTCTAAGCCCAATCGCCACAGCCTAAACCCTACTGGTTACGCCCTGAACCCTAATCGCTAAACCCAAAACCTTAGAGGGTATGCCTCAAAAGAAACTCTGCAGTCTGCTTAAAGCGGGGATATTAAAAATCCTGCCTGACCCCTAGTACCTTACACCTTGGGAACTATGGGTTTAGGGTTTAGGGCATTTTAGCCTTCGAAGTGCTAAGGTCATGCAGGGTTCTTAGTATAAACCTAAGGCCCTTTTACGGCAGAGAACCTAAACCCACAAACCCGAAAACACTTAAAACCTCAAAGACTAATTCCTAAAACCACTAAATCCTTCAGTCCCTAAACGCTAGTCCCCAATATATACCCTAATATATACCCTTGTATAATATTGTAGTTTCCATTTTCTTTTCCAATATCCCTATATTACCCATAAACCCTAAACTCTAAACCCTAAACTAAAAATCCTAAAAACCTTAAATCCCCAGATCCTCAGCTTTACGCTCTGTTAGGGCTTCCTGGTTGGGGCTTTAGATTTCCATGGACATTGGGGATGAGAGTTTAGGGTTCAGGCATGCATGTTTTGGGTTTAGGGTTTGGAACTTACGGTAGTTTAGCATTACAAAACCATTCAGGGTTCTTAGTATCAACAGTAGGGATTCTTCCGCCAAAGGACGAAACACCTTCCGTGACCTTCGGTTTAGCAAAGGCTTTTCCTGGAAAGCTTGAAGGGTACTTGAACCACAAAAGGGTACCATAAACTCTTTGCCTTGCATAGGAATCTTCTTGGGATTACCCTCTAACCCTAAGCCTTATCCCGCAACCCTGACCCTGACTACTAACACTTAAATCCTAAGCCCTAAACCCCGAACCCTAAACCCTCAGCCCTCAACGCCAAACCCTAAACCTAGATCCTGAACCCTAAACCTAATCCTAAACGCTCAAGCCCACCAACAAACTGAGCAACATGCCTGGGTCTGTATGACAACCACACAGCTCAGTTGGCCGGTCTCAGCGAAGAAGAGGTTAGAAGCTGGTGGCAGGCAAGAAAGCTTTGGATAGGGTCCCTATATTGTTTTGGGTTAGGATTTGGGGTTTAAGGTCCCTATATGGAGGATTCTAGTGTTGTGGGTTAGGATTTGGTGTTTAAGGTCCCTACATTAAGGATTCTAATGTTTTGGGTTAGGATTAGGGGGTTAAGGTCCCTACATTAAGGATTCTATTTTTTTGGGGTTAGGATTAGGGGGTTCAGGTCCCTATATGGAGGATTCCAGTGTTTTCGGTTAGGATTTGGTGTTTAAGGTCCCTATATGAAGGATTCTAGTGTTTTGGGTTAGGATTTTGGGGTCAAGGTCCCTATATTAAGGATTCTAATGTTTTGGGTTAGGATTTGGTGTTTAAGGTCCCTACATTAAGGATTCTAGTTAGGATGAGGGGTTTAAGGTCCCTATATGGAGGCTTCTAGTGTTTTGGGTTAGGATTTGGTGTTTAAGGTCCCTATATTAAGGATTCTAGTGTTTTGGGTTAGGATTAGGGGGTTCAGGTCCCTATACTAAGGATACTAGT
>CAJNIZ010043702.1:33309-54560 GCA_905231905.1 Symbiodinium pilosum | reverse complement strand
ACCCCAAACCCTCAACCCAAAACCAGACACCCTAAAACCAACTATATCCGCGCCTATTCTTAGATTGCCTTTAGGTATCCCCCAGATATCCCCTAGACTGCCCGGAGTGCTTAGGGTTTAGGGTTTCGGGGATATGGGTGGTTGTCAAAATGATGGTCCCTATTTGGGTACCCTTAAAATTAGGTGCCGTATCACAATAGGGATCCAAAAAGGGGACCATAATTTTGACAACCACCCACATAGGGTTCAGTGTTGCGGCGACTGACTGGGGACTGGGTCCCTGTTTGATCTTCCATCCCTGCATGACCCACACGCCTGTCTGTAGAATCTGGCCAGCTTATGATATGTCAATCATCGAAGCCCTTTTCCCTAAGCATCAAAATCGCCTAAAACCCTATATAGTATGGCCTTTGGGCCCAGATTCCTTCAAACATGAATCCTTGGATGCTTAGGGTTTGGGTATTCCCCATAGTAACCCTGAACCTGGAACCCTAAATGCGATTGAGGGTGAGCTTTGGTAGCTGGACACATCCCATCAGTCCAGCTGAAGCAACAGAAACTGGTGGCCCGCAAACGCAAGAATTTGTATAGTCCCCCTTAAGTAGAGAGGAATCTTGCCTTGGATATATTATAATAAGATCCAAATATACCCAAAATTCTATCTCATTAAGGGGCACTATAAGCCTGCAAAGTTCTACTTGGAGGTTGACTGTAGTTGCTTTAACCAACGTGTAATTGTATTTAAGACCTAGTTACTTGTAGGTTCATTGTATTTCTAAAGCCTAGTTTCAATGGTACTGGTAGCCCGAGGACATAGTAGTCACCGAAACAAAGTTTTTTTGTTAATCTGGATTACAACTGGGTGATCATCAGCTAACCCTAAACCCTAAACTTCCTAAACCCTAGACCCTACCCTGAAGACTGCTAAACACTAAACCCGGAAACTCCAAGTATTACGAAATCAGATCCTGGGGGAGGGAACCAGCGCAGGTACCCGTGTCTTAGAAGGAGCCCAATTGACGGGTTTGGGGTTTAGGGTTCAGGGTTGCGGAAAAAAGGTTCAGGGTAAGGATGAAGGGCTGAGCGTAAGGAATTTAAGGGTCCAAATAATTACCATGAGTGGAGAATCAAATGGAAACGAAGATGGGACATGCATGAGGAACTGGGTCTATGCGAGGGCTGTATTAACAGGGGATTATGGACGCAGCGGCCAATAGAAATACCAATACTATGCTGAGGTCTCTTTGAGCTACTCTATGCCATAGTTATAACATGAATCTAGAACCACACCCTTGGTATCTATTTCCGCCCCATGTAGTAATAGTCTTTCAGGAAAATCCTCAAACGTTGACACAAGTCCTCTGTACATTCTGCCTTCGAGCCCACCCCTTATCCTAGCAAGAACCGTGAATCCTCCCTCCCCCCCATAACCAGCAAAGTAGCAAAGTACGGCAGCGCGGCCAGCAGCCAGGTGCCTTTACGTAGCTTGTACTGCAATGAGCCAGTCTCAATGGTCTGAACCTTGGAAAATAGGGCCACGTGGTCAAGGTTTGGAACTATAGTCCCCCTTTAGTAGATAGGAATATGGCTTTGGGTATATCATAATAAGATCCCCATAGGGGACTATAAAGTTTAGGGTTCAGGGTCTGGGGCTTCGGCTATCTCAGGTCAAGCAACTGCCATATGGACATGGGATATCCAACTGCAAATCCCATAAGAGCTTACGCTATAAAACGTCTTGTGGAAGCCGTAGCACCACATCGACTCCTATACATCCCACCTCGTAGACCCGGAGTCGCAAGGCCTAAGCTGCAAGCCCAACCCTGCCCTACAGAAAACTCAGAAAACTTGGAGTTGTTCTCTCTGCCCAAGTCTTGATGTGGGAGCACTCTACAATCCAACTCTCCGCAACCTACCGCAATGGAAGTTCTAAAAGCAAGGAGCCCTTTTACATGTGTTCCCTCGATCACAGCCCATATCCCATGTTAAGCACTATAGTAAGCATAGAGATACCAAGACGAATCTAAACTTTAACCACCCAAGGGTCGAGGTACCCCAATACTACGGCTTCAGGTCCCGAAGACCACTCAAACTATGGTATGTGAGATCTAAAATCCCAATACTGGGGTACTTGGACTTTTCGGGAGGCCTAAACCCTAAAAGAAACATTAGTTTCCACCTTCCTAACACCTTGAACCCTAACATCCAAAACCCTAACTCTAAAACCCTACACCTTAAAACCCCAAACCCCCAAACCCTAAACCTAAAACCCTACACCCTGAAACCCTAAAAATCCCAAACCCTTAAAATCCCACACCCCTAGACCCTAAACCGCCAAACCCAACACCCTACAGCCTGAAACCCTAAAAATCCCAAACCCTAAACCTAAAACCCTGCACCCTAACATCCTAAATCCCCAAAACCTAAACCTAAAACCCTACACCCTAAGACTCTAAACCCCCAAACCCTAAACCTAAAACCCTACACCCTGAGACCCTAAACCCCCAAACCCTAAACCTAAAACCCTGCACCCTGAGACCCTAAACCCCCAAACCCTAAACCTAAAACCCTGCACCCTAACAACCTGAACCCCAAAACCCGAACCTAAAACGCTACACCCTAAGACGATAAACACCCAAACCCTAAACCTAAAACCCTACACCTTAAAACCCTAACTCCTAAAATCCTCACCCTAAGCCCTAAACCCTAAACCTATACCCTAAATCCTAAACCCCCTAACCCCTAAACCCTTGAACCCTACCACACGGGCTGGGGGACTGAACATCTCAGCGGGCCCAAGGATAACGCATGCGCTTCGGCCAGCAGAAAGCTGCTAAACATCAGCCTTAGGGGCTTCAGGGTTTAGGGTTTAGGACTTAGGGTTCACGATTTAGGGTTTAGAATTTAGGGTTTAGAATTTAAGGTTTAGGATTTAGAGTTTAGGGTTCAGGATTTAGGGTTTAGGGTTTGGAGTTCGGGGTTTAGGCTTTAAGGTTTAGGTGCTTAGCGTTTAGGGTCCAGGGAGAAGATGCCGACACAATGCACATGGTACACACACTAGCCCTACTTGGAGGGCCAGGGGGAACTTAGTAAGTAAGTTATTAAGGGGGATAACTAGGGTTGCTATATGGGTTATAGGGGTTATTACCCTACTTACTAAGTCCCCCTGACCCTCCAAGTCAGTGTCCAAGGACCAATAGTAGGGTGTTAGGGCTCAATTACTATGATATTAATGGTATTTGGGCCCTAAAGCCCTATTATTTGGGTCCTTGGACCCTGAGGGGAAGGTGTCCTTGCAAACGCGCAAGCACACACACACACACACACACACAATCTCCCCCTGGGGTCCAAGTACCCACTCACTCAGTACGTATCCGCTTCCCCAGCGTTTCTGCCTCGGAATCCCTTTGGACCAAAGTATAGCATACAGATATGTCGGCCCTTCAGGTTCTCGCAATTTCAATCTGTTACTGAAGGTTCCAGGGAATCTAGTTAGTACATGGGGATTATACGAGGATGATATTCCCGTATTCCCTACAGCTAACCCCCCAGAAACATCTTCCGCAGCCGAAGTCCCCAGGCTCTCTTTCGTTGCTGCCGGAGGACAAGGCTGAGACGCAGTGGACGATGACCAGCCTCGATCGTGCTTGGAATCTGACTTTGGGATTCTGGCCAAACTGCAATATGTTCAGGATACTACATAAAACCATAACTAAGCTAACTTGCGAACCCTAAACACCAAATCTACATAAAGAACCATGAGGGTGGCGTCGGCCGCTATAGCTTGCCCAGCTCTAATCTGAAAGTACTACCCGATGTTAGGCCAAAGCACAAATGTAATGGCACCTACTTTGGTGGGGTGTTGGGAAATGTTATAGCTTTATAAGGCCGTAAGGCGTACAACGGCAACAATTTGGTAGTCATTCAGGTCTCGACAAGGTGCCCCTACTTTTGGATATGCGCACTTGAACCCTTATGTATAAGCCCCGCACGCTAAGCCCTTTGTATTGTTACATACACACGTCTACATTTTCCTCGATAACCCCACATATGTCGCCTATGTTCCCCTTAAAGCTGCCAGAATAAATCATAAAACCTAAATCGCAGTCAGGCGGCACCATTTTGTCAGCGCTCAACTCTTTCTGCGCAGGGCTTCAGGCTTCACCGGCAAAAAATGTGGTTGAGCTACAGTCAGTATGTTTTTTTCGATAGAAGTAATTGACATGGGTCCCGATCAGGGAATGTATTAGGGGTTATACTAAACCACCAGAGAGACCCCTATGTCCACCCCTGACGGTCCATTGGTAACCCTCATAACATTGACAGTATCTCACATACGGGTATGATAGGGATCGCTATCAGAAATCCTATCGGGATTATTCCGAGAAACTCGGTGGCTCACATATTAACTCAGGGCGAGATCTCCCATTAGGGTGTAGGGTTTAGGGCTTAGGAGCAGAACCCGTTCCGGCACTCCCAAAAAAAAACAGCAACGAGCTACAGTACTTCCTGAGGGCTCCCTCCTCCTTTACGGAGGGCACGCAGGCCACGAGCATGAGGCCAACAGGCGGAAAGAACCTTGGCTTGGAGTTGGCATGTAGGGTTTAGGGTTTAGGATTCAGGGTTTGGGGTTTGGGGTTTAGGTTTGCATCCGGAGTGAAGAAAGTTATACAAAGCTCCTAAATTAGCCAAGCCCCTCAACAACAACACCTACCCTAAACCCATACAACCCCTTTGTAGGTGCGTTGGTATAGTCTAAAGTCTAGGTCTGTCCAAAATGAACATTCACAAAAAGCAAGCGGCCCCTTTGCGAGTTATAGTAGAAACTCCTTAAAAGGCTACGGAAAGGATTATACAAGGGACTATTATACGGAATTATACAGGATTTAAGAGTTAAGGTTTAAACTCCTTAAAGTGGGGTTATAAGGGGGATTATCTAGGAGACTCTTCTCGGGTTACAAAGGGGGATATGAGGGGTTAAAATTATAGCTCATATGAGCCAATGTCTAAACTCCTAGTATCCCCATTAATACTAGTAGTACCCTATATAATCCCCCGTATAACCCCCTTTTAAGGAGTTTAGACTATGGCTCGTATGGATCCGCCATCTCGAGGTCCAGATGAACCTCATACACGCTTGTACACGCACACTGTGGGAATTGCTCAAGGCAATCTCTTTACCAGGACCTTCTTTGTACCCTTAATTGGGGATATATGGTCCCTAATAGTGGGTACTTAGGCCCTAATAGAAGGTAGGAGGAGGGTCTAGGAAAGACCTCCGTACTACATTGGGTAATCTCCAAATGTCAGGCGTCCATACGGCTATACGCTATTGACCTTACAGCATTACCGTTTTCGGTTGGTTGCCCTCCACTACTGTGACATCCCATCTTCTGTTTGAAGCTTTGCCCAACGTGTTCCAAGTAAGCAACAGCTACATGAGCTTAAACCCTACACCTAAGACCCATACCATATATATATATATGTATATATTTACGAACCTTTTGTACTATCCGGATATTTCGACCAATACCATAGTAGTGGCTTTTAACATTCAAATAGCCATGTATATGGGTTATTACTCTTGTTATTGCTGCTGTTTCGTTATAAGCATCTGGAAAGTGTCCTTAACTGCGTCAAAGCCATTGAGTTTTAGCTGCTTCAAAGACACGAATGGACAACTACGACCTGTGACACCTAAATGGGAGTCTCTGAAGTCCTGCCAGGCGGGCGAACAGCTGCACCCCCAACGCGCGCATCCAGCATGTGTGAGGACTTGGGCTTATACACGAGTTGTCACTCTAAACCAGCGACCGATGCCATGATGCAACATGTCTAATTTACAGCGTTGACGTTGAAATCTCCAACTTGAATCTTCAGGACTTGCCCCAGAGACGAGGACGGAGCCCAAGTCTGGACCCCAGAGACGAGGACGGAGCCCAAGTCTGGACCTCTGCTATAATTATCACGAAACCTAAACCACTGATTCTGTACCAGCTCCAAGCTTTATTGCAGCGACTTTTATCCAACTCGAGGCACTGGCGAAGGGATGCCCAAGACATGCTGCAGCATTTACCTGGTGCCCATGTCATCCCAGATTCCAGTTGATTTCCCATGTTCTTCGCCATTTGATTTTCAATATTTCTACCCTCAGCCCTAACACATCCCTACATCCTTATTTCATCCCTATGAAGCCCTGTATACCCCCCGCAATCTAATGACTATCAACCCATGAAGCCTAAAGCCCTAACCCTGTCAATTTTCGGGGGTGGTTCTCCTGACAAGCAGCCATGTGGGTTGAACCCAGGTTCGATCGCAGTCATTTTGCATGTTTATATTGGGATGAATTAGGGTACTGTGAAAAGGAGGTACAAGGCTGCAGGGGCTACGTTTGAAACATTACAAGGACGTAGACAGCCCTATAAGCCCTCAACCCTGGGGATTTGTGGCAAAGCTTTCCAGAATGGGAAGCCCGTTTCTTGCAGGTGTAACGATAGTATGTAGGTACTGTGACGGTCTATATTGGAGCCCCACACAAGTGCGCCCTACATAATTGCGATTCTAGCTTATTTTGGCATGGTATGTCATGTAGGGGTACACAAGCCCCAGCCGGCATTAGGCGGGGGGCCCACCCACGAGTGACCACGAGAAATAATGGTAATTCGCTGAGGCTGGTCAGCCTCAAGGTGTTTGGAGCCTTCTAGAGCCCCCTCTATTAGCCCTTTGCAGATCAACCCACAACTAAATGGCCCCATGCATGGCAAAACATTTTTCCTGAACTTTGCGCAGCTCGATTGCTACTTCGGTAGGATCCCAGCCCAAGAAAAACCTTGCAAAAGCGAAGCCGCAGGGCTAAAGCTCTTGGAAACATGTGTGCCGCGCGCACTTCACATGTCAAGCGCTTCCAAAAACTGCATGTTACCATTTGCCACGTCAAATATTTCAAAGGAATACTTGCATCTGAGAACGCGGCACCAATATGTGGATCGCGTGAGCACCTTCAAAATCCAAAGTGAATGTGGATGGCTGACGGTGAATATTAGACGGGACTGTCTGAGCGCAAGCTGGCAATACTGGACACATTGCAGCTGTCTTGAGAACATGTCTGCAGAATCCACGCGCTTGACGTCGCAGATGCTTCAGAAGGTTGGAAATGCAAGCTTCTCACAAACATGTCTGCGGGATCCACTCACTTCACATATCAAATGCCTGAAGAAAATCTAACTAATACTCATCGTATGCGTCCCCCCGTCCAAGCACGATCAACCTTACGTACGGTATATGCCCGTCTTGGCTGAAACTGCGGCAGCAAGTTTCGAGACCAAATGAGCACCTTCAAAGCCAACATTCAATCCGGGTGGCTGAGGGGAAATCCGGGCTTGTAGGCGTCAAGTGCAAAATCCAAACACTTGGCACTACTGGACGCACTGCAGTGCAGGCTTCTCAAGAATCATAAAAATTGGAGACGACTGGTAAGAGCACTGAGCTGAAAACAATGATAACCTCCATAGGCTACCATCGGCATCTTCAAAAAGAACTGACATGGGAAATAGGGCTTAAGGGTTCAGACTTTAAGATGTTGGTTGCAAGGCCCTGCGTGGACATGCTTGAGACAACCCACACCAAAAGAAAAATCTTGGCCGCGCAAAACAACCTCACTCTGAGGTATGACCTTTTGCCTGCAGACAGGCAATGAGCCGTCAATATCTTTGCAAGCAAGCTGCTTGCAGTACTGCGGGTTAAGCTTGTTGCAGGCCAAGCACTACTTTTACAGCTACTGAAGCTGGCTGCGTGCCGCCCAAAAATACTGCACTGGCAACTTCTTTTCGGACATCAATGTTGAACCCTCCCTTGTCTGGATGGGCCCGCTTGATGATGCGTCGGAACGTCTTCTCTAGAATCTCCTCACGGCTGTCTCGGTTGAACCCTGCCGCGACACCGTATTTAGCGAAGAGGTGAAGAAACACGGACACAAAGGCCGTCTTTGCGGCCTGTTGCGTCCTGCCCGGCATTCGGCACCCCTCAAGCTTGAGCAAAATGCTCCTGCCCTCCAATGTGTAACTGCAAGATGCGGACGTGTCAAGATGGAGACTACGCTCCTGTCGACCCCCAGCCTCCACCCTCCAACACTAAGTTGGGTTGCTGCTAAGCAACATGAGTATACAGGGCTTAGGGTTTAGGGCTTCAGTTACCAAAATATGTGTATATCGCACATAATAAGGTTTCATTATTACTGTGACTCAAATTACGTTCCTTAACAGCAACCCGGTACACCCGTATCCCTTACCCCTGAGGCCCCCAAAAGCACAAAAACAGACACCACGCTGACAAATAGCTGCAAGCCATCTGGCACAGCACTACCTAGACCTTCCTCCTACCCTCTATTAGGGCCTAAGTGCCCACTATTAGAGACCATGTACCCCCAATTAAGGGTACAAGGAGGGTCCTGGTAGTTCCCTAACTCTTGGGACGCTCTTCGGCGTCCTATTCTCCATAATCCTTATCGTGTAAAACATTTTTTAGCTTAGCAACTACAGTCGCCTCGCGCAAAATATCTAGACCCCGGCACCCCGGGGTCCCACACCCTAACAGCAAATATTCCCAATACGCAATAACATACCACAGAGGGGACCCTAAGGGTCCAAGGACCCAAATAATAGGGCTTTAGGGATCAAATACCATTAGCATCATAATAGTTGGGCCCTAAAGCCCCATTATTTGTGTCCTAGGACCCTAAACCCTAGGTCTTTGGACCCTTAGGGGAGTAGCTGATATTACTAAGGGTGGGATGTTTTAATCTCAGGTAAAGGGATGACAATTGGAATATCAGTTTTCATAATCCAGGACCCTCCTACTACCCTTAATTGGGGATGTATGGTCCCTAATAGTGGGTACTTAGGCCCTAGAGGGTAGGAGGGTGGTCTAGGATTATGGATCATAATCCCTACACAATGCCCTAAAAAGCTACACGAATCCTACAGATTTCTATATGAGCTACTGTCTAAACTCCTGGTATCCCCCTTAATAACCCCTATAATAGTCCCCTAGATAATCCCCTACATAACCCCCCTTTAAGGAGTTTAGACTATGGCTCATATAGGGCCCCATAAAACTTCCCATAAGGACCCAGGTGCCGCAGCAGTAGATGTAGCAGCCACCTTCAGCAGGAATGCAGTTCGCATTCCGAAGCTTGTAGGGATACCAGGACAGCAAAATGCACAGAGCCTGGTCCCAAAAGGAGATGCGGTTGACAGTTTTGGTTTAGGGTTTAGGGTTTGGGGTTTGGGGTTTAGGGTTTGGGGTTTAGGGTTTAGGATTTGGGGTTTGGGGTTTAGGGTTTGGGGTTTAGGGTTTACGGCTTAGGGTCGAATAGGGTTGAGGGCCCAACACCTTAACTAATGAATTCGCTTTACACCATAATACGACCCACAGTCATTATTTCCCATATAGTTACGACATGGGTCTCTGTTAGGTGATTTATTAGTATAAGGGGCTATGCTAAACTGACAAACTCAACCTTATGTCCGCCCTTACTGGACCCTTGGTAAGGCTCATGTTGGCAGTGGCTTATATACCCTAAACCCTTTAACCGCGTAAAGGAGCCTCGTACCTTTTACTCCTAAACCCTAAACCTAAAGTATATTCCTTGATGGGGCTCGAAGAGCTGTAGGGACATCAGGACAGCAAAGGCGATAGGGTTTAGGGTTTTTAAGGTTTGGGGTTTAGGGCCCGAAAAAACCGAAAACAAAAGACACAAACTTCGACATCAGGCAGGTTGCGCCCATAAGCTCGAAGCCGAAAAAAATCCGGGCCTCAACGGTGTCCCACCTGAGACAGTAAAGGGACTTCGGCTTAAGATTGAGGGTGTAATTCGGATTTAGGTTTTTGGGCTTAGGCTTTAGGGTTTAGTGTTCAGGGTTCGGGGTCTAGGATTTAGGTTTGGGGGTTGAGGGTTGTTACACAGGTGTTAAGTAGGATTATGTAGGGATGTGCAGGGTTTAGATAGAGTTCAAGTTGGAACTATGGGCCCCTGTATGGGCCCTTAATCCGTCAGTCCTTATATCCTTATTGTCTGTCTTCTAATTTCCTCTATACCAACCCAATTGAGGGTCTGTATTTAGGACTCAGGCAACAGGTAGGGGCTTGAGGTTAGGATCTTAGAAAGAACGCAAACCTTAACTACTTGTGAGTGCGGGTGGGTTAGGGATTCGGGGTTTGGGTTGACGGTGGAGGGCCCCCTGAACCCTAAACCTTCAACCCTAAGCCCTAAAACCCTTACTAAAATGCTCCGACGCCTTGAGAGGTAAAGATACCAAAGCATCAGGTACAACACCCTTTTGAGCGGGATACGGACATTTGGGGGAGTCCATCTGCAGGATGAGAACAAGGCTTACTGGTACATTATGTCACATGTCCATCTGTAAAACAGGTAAACGGATCTAAATTAAAGAGGGTCGTAGGACATCTTTTGCTATACTCCTAGAAGGGTGACACGTTGAACAATCTCAAAAAACGTCTGATGGTTCAGGCCCAAAGCCATGTCCTCACTGTGCTTGGACATTCAAGGACGTGGCTGGAAGCCATCTGAACCCATGTCGAAGCGACATGTTCAGGAGTCCTTCAGTATTTCACCAAAGAAAACCATTTTTCACATGTCAGGTGTAAGACTAAAGACAAGCGGCTGGGAGACCATTTCTGAAACCGTGGCCGGAAGGAAGCTCTCTCCTCATGTAGCAGCAGGGCACTTTCATACTTGAATACGCGGAAACTCCAGAAAACTGGGGGTCGCAGGTTCTAGGAACTGGCAAGATTCAGATTTTGGGCTGAGAAAGCTCAACATGCAGTTCGGAATGAAACTGTAAGCATTCATCCCCTACTACCCCCCACCTTCCTCTCAATGAAGCCCTCCAGCCCTCAGTATCAACTATGATCCCTAGATGACTTATCAAGTCTACCAAGCCGCGTTACTCAATATTTGGTGGAAAGATGTCTCATGTCAGTGAAGATGGGCGTCGCTGAACAGGGATCTCAATATCTAGACAAGCAACCAGGGAGACTGTAGCTTCTGGATCCTAATCCCTAAACCCCAAACCCTAAATCCTAAAACCCATACTTTTGGTACCCAGAGCTATGATAGACCGGTAGAAGGCTTCCTTTAGAAATGCTTTTGTGGATGGAGGAGATATTGCACCACCCCCTTTGCCCTGGACCCTAGTTTATTGAGGGTTTAGAGTTATTTGGAGTGGTTTAAGGTTTAGGTAGTTTGGTTTAGGGTTAGAGGTAAACTACCCGAACCCGAAAAGCGTGTAGGATAATGGCCTTTTGGGCTATTTTCATGGTTTGGGGCTATGATTTTGCCTACTTTTGGGGTCCAGGAAAGCCCTACCTGTATCGAGTGGAGGTTCAGGGTTTAGAGTACATTGGGGAGCCTAAGCGGCACCCTAAACCCTAAACCGCGTGGATTTCCTGCATCCACCCCTAGGGTGTAGAGTGGAATACTGGAGGCGTTGCGTACTTCGGCCTGGAAGACCGAGGTTTAAGGATCTAGGTTTTGGGGTGCAGGGGCGCGGTTTAGGGTGCAGGGTTTAGGGCCTCAATATCCATAAATGTTTACGGCTTGTAGACTTGGACCCCGAGGATAAAGAGCCTCGTGCATAACTGCATGTTCCACGATCGCCTTGGTCCTTTTCAACATGGATATCTTGAATCACCATTGCAAGATCGCCGAGTCTCGTAAATTTGTCGACCCGATGGTGCCGGTGAAGCCTGTTCAGAAGAATTGCTCTAGCGTATGACTCGTTTGCGGTGTCTCCATTTGTATGGTGCCAAGCTGCTCGCGGTTTAGGGTTTAGGGTTCAGTGTATATCGCACGGATTTTTGAGCTTGAGCCAGTAAGGTCGTCTTCCTTTTCTTAAAGCACGATACGAGACCATACCCCTAATGTTGGGGACTGCGAGGAAAGCTGCGTTTGCTTTGAGTTCCAGTTGTAACTTGTAACTCATGCTGCCGGAACCGCTTCATATAGATGGATAGATAAGACGTAGACCCTCAAAACGTCCATACTCGCTTCCCCATGCCTATATTCAACAAGAATTAAGTCATCCTTTCAGCGCAAGCTAAAGAACTCCACTCGTCCGACATGGTAGACAACATGTGAGCTACAGTCTGCACTCCAAGTATCCCCCTTAATAACCCCTGCCCTTTAGTAGTCCCCCATACAATCCCAAATATAACCCCCTTTAAGGAGTTTAGACTGTAGCTCATGTGTGCTTATGTGTGGGAACCTCGGGAAGACATGAACATTGCTATGGAGAACTTGGAACCCTAGGAAAACATACATTGTTGTTGTTCCTTTGGGTTATGATAAGCGAAAAAGGATAAATATTTCCAAGTACCCCTAAGATTGGGGGGCCATTCACTCTTTCTAGTGGCATTCAAGCACGGGGCCAGGAGGGGTGGGGAAGGGTCCTGGCCAACGAAGCCTTCTGACACAGTTAGGGTAGCCGGCGCGGGGGGGGGCGGGTGGGGTGGGGTGCGTTCACATCATTCACCTTCATCTGAGCTACAGTCTAAACTCCTAGTATCCCCCTTCATAACCCCTATAATAGTCCCCCATATAATCCCCCTTTGAGGAGTTTAGACTGTAGCTCATCTCAGCTCGTCCTGCATCATCCCGCTGGTCTGATGTAGCGGGCAGGACCCTAACCCAAACTCATTTGAGTATCGTTTTCTTGGTGGTTGAACCTAGTAAGATAAAATTCCTCATATACAATACTATACCCCAAAAGGAGGATATACTCTTACTCTATATTGGGGTCTGGCATACCTATGAAATTAGAATTATCGGGCACGATCATGTTGTCAATCGTGTGTGTCTTGCTGAGTGGAGGGGAAAAGTACGTATTATAGCAGGGAGGAGGGGCGAGCACCCCTCCCAAAACATTCAACACCTCCTACCCTAGTTTAACCCCCCCACCCACACTCACCATCCCCCCCCAAAAAAAAAAACATCTTACAGGGAATGCAATATGTAAGGGGTGGGTGATCTTGAACCATAATGGAACTTGAATGAAAGCACTCTTTACCCCAAACTACACCGGATGCAAGCAGAACCTAAATCTTCCGCCTCGGATGATCATCGGGATTACAGCGATGATAAAGCCCAGGGCACCCAATATGATTCCCAACAGGAGATACCTGTGGTTTGGGTCTTCGGGGTTAGGGGTTGAGAATCCTGCTTTCTCCGTCTCTAGCCAGGGCGCAGGGATTGCGAGAGCTCAGATCTTGACATGTTAACATGTTCCCCGGCAGAATCTTCTAAGACGAAGACCCCATACGGGCTTTGGGAGCACTGAACCCAAGACGCTGGTCGGTTGTTCTAGTTGCTTAGTTCCTTTGTGGAAGACATCCAATGTGCTTAAGGCTTCACTTTAAGGCTGGTGGTAAAACCCCAAATACCCCTAGACGCCCTAGACGCCCCTACGGGTCCCTTCAATTACTTAAAGTGGACCTACTTATTGGGTACTTGGGCCAACCCTGCTAGAAAGTTGTTGCTGTGGGAATGTGGTCTCCATTCCGTTATCTGGGGAACCTTATGTTTAGGGTTTAGGGGTTTCCGGCTTAGGCTTTCAAACTCAGCAAACCTGCATGCTGCTCATTGATCAGCCCAAACCCTGTAGCTATTCAACCTACCAACACCTACAGACGCCTCAGCCGCGAACCCTGAATCCTGTACCCGAAGCAGTCGAAAGTATGTGTCCTGTTTTCGGTGTTCGCTTGCATGTGGAAAAGCTTTGTTGTAACCCTAAGGGTCCAAGTACCTAATAATCATATACTTACCCAAAACCTGTACTATAATCAGAATCAGTATTACCCAAAACCCAAGTACCAGATTATTGGATATTTGGACCCTCTGGGTGACCCTGCGCTCTGTCGTCCTTGATACTCCCCCGTGCCCTCCGAGAAAAGCGAGCCTTTACGTCAACACAAAGATCCAAGGACCCAAATAATAGGGTTTTAAAGCCCAAATGCTATACTATTAATGGTATTTGGGCCCTAAAACCTTAATATTTGGGTCCTTGGACCCTTAGGGGATACCAGGCCTAAACCAAACTCCGAACCCCTAATGCCAAGCCCCACAACCCCAAACCCTAAACCCTACCCGTCTGCTTTGAAATGCCCGGGCAGCTGGACACTCTGGTCGATGTACTGTCTCGGCGCGAGGCGAAGCTGAAACTCCTCGTCTCCAGACCGTGAGAGCGGCAAGGTTGAAGGTCTCGGGTTGAGGGTGTGAGCTTGAGGGTTTAGGGTTTGGGTCGAGGGTTTAGGCTTGAGGATATGGGATATAAAGGGTTGAGGGTCTAGGGTTTTGGTAAAGGGTTTAGTCTTCAGGTTTTAAGGTTTCAATTTCAGCAGAGAGAGAGAGAGAGGCAGAGAGAGGGATGATTGCGGTGTATCGGGCCCTCTGGTTTAGGTTCTTGGGCTTAGGTAGGGCTTGGGGTTTGGTGTTTGAGGCCTATGAAGGTTTGGGGGTTCAGGCATCAGGGAACCTTTCGGCCTCAACCCTAAACCCCACAGAGTTTAGGTTTTGGGGCTTTTGGGTATAAGGTTAAGAGCGGTGTGGAGGAGAGGGCTTCAAACGAGATACTTGACATCCCTGACAAACATGGAAAGGTTAACGCGGCAAGCACAGACTTCTCCAAAGCCTGGGGTTTAGGGTTCAGGGTCTAGGGGCTCGTTAGCCCTATATGCAGGCATATAGCAACACACATTTGCTGTCGTAGTGGTTCGAGCGTAGGGTTTAGCAGTGCCTGTTGGCTTCAGTGTTATGACTAGTAGGCACTATAGCCAGCACATGCGATATCACCTGGTTGCAAATGTTGTACAGAGTACTGATTTTAAGAGCGTGTAGGACACTGTGGCTATCAGTGCTACATGCATTTGTATCTACAAGATACGTTCTGATATTACCCTGCTAGGGGGCTCAGGGATCAAGGTTTAGGGTGCAAGGTACCGCTTTTCGGTGCTCTAAATCCTAACCTCCCTACCCTAAGCCTTTAGGTACTTTGAGGCCAAAGGTTTGTGTAAAGTCTAAAGTGTAAGGCTTAACCCTAAACCCTACGCGCTAAATAAATGCGCCGTTTAAGAGCCCAGATACTCTAGGCCAACAAGCTCTAAACTCCTTCTCCCCTCCCCCCCAGTTCTCTTTAATGAATATTCCCCCACTTCTAAAACACAGGGTGAAGGGGCTAGGGTGTAATCTCATGTTGGAGGTGGGGGCATTGTTCTTAGGAACAAGGCATTACTTTCCAAAATGCGGAACATCCCGAAGCCAACGTGCAGAACCCTAAACCCGCTTTAGGGCTCAGGGTTAAGCTCTCAAACCTCCAAAGCCGTAAACCCTATACCTGCAGACCCAAATCCCAAATCCTGCCTACCTACAGTAACCTGGATTCTATAACAAGGTGAAGAAGTCAAACCGCAATTAAGTACAAAACCCTGACCCTATAGGCATAACCTTAAAAACTTAGACAGCAACACTCTAAACCCTGAACCAACTGAATGCCCCCAGACAACCCTTCTAAATCCCGTTTAAATAGAGGGCAGTCTGCACCCGCTTACCTACGGCCCAAAGCCCACAAAACCATAAAGCTTCAGAGCAGGAAGCGGACCTAAACCCTAAACCGGCCCTCAACCCCAAACCCCTAAACCCCAAACTCCTAAACCCCAAGCTCCTAATCCCCAAACCCTAACCCCTGGGCCCTAAACCCGCAGGCTCCGTGTCGCGTCCCCTGCTTCGCTCAGAGCGCTGGAGCTCATCCGCCATGGCGGCGGGGATTGCTTGGGGGGGTTAGGGGGGCTCAGTACACGGGTTCGATCATAATGGGGATACTTGGGGTCATTCTAGGGTTTATATGAGTCATTGTCTAAACTCCTCGCATCCCCCTTAATAGCGCCTATAGTAGTCCCCTATATAATCGCCTAGATAACCCTCTTTAAGGAGGTTACACTATAGTACATATAAATCCGCACCCTGAACCTCAGCATGCTGACTAATTCCCCCTGACCCTCCAAGAGGGGACGGCAAGGGAAGATAATGGGCGCTTTAAGGGTCAAAGGACTCGAATATGATGCTTCTAGGTACCCACAACCGCTTGGGCATCACATTTTTTCAGAAAATCGTCCTTCGCGCCGTTGGACCAGAGGGGGGATTCATGCCCTCAGGTCTTGGATTTTGCTGGTTGCTGGCTTAAAGGTTTAGGGCTTCAGGGTTTTTGGTTTGAGGGTTAGGGTCTGTGGTTCTAAGGTTTTGGTGTGTGTTTGGTGATATTTCATGGATTCTGCGACCGAACTGCCTCGTGCAGCTGGAGGAGGGATTGGGCAAATGGTTGTTGCGTATTGCCGAGTTTTACGTGCTGTGCAATTATGCTGGGAAAGCTGGGTTGGGTGCAACATGAATTCTGCTACAAGAAACCAACTGTAGGACACCCCCAGTACATAAGAAGGGCTTCGGAACCCAGAATATGATCTCGAGAAGAAATCTCATCACAGAAGTCCATGAAACTAAGGAACTACTGACGACTGACGCCAACTTTAAGTGTTGGGATACAATGCCAAGTCCAGGTAGGGTAACCAGAACAAGGCAGCTATCTATAAGCACTCGTGAAGTCCCTTGAACCCTTTCAACCTCTGGACCTTGAACCCGATACTCTTTACCTGTGAGGCTTAGAGTATCGGGTTCAAGACACCAGTCAGCAAAGGGACCCTGAACCCTAAACCCCCTATGTCTCAGGTTCAGGGGATGACCATATGTTGTGCCCCTGATCTATGCCCTAAACCCTAAACCTTAAATCCACAACCCAAATATATTAGGTGGAGCCCCCCACCCTGTAATAATCATCGTAAGGGATAATGGGGACTATGTTAGGCTCCTCTTATATTCCTATTACACCACTATTGCAGGGTGGGTGTGTTCTCCTAACTAATGTGTGGTTTCAGCACAAAGGACTGCTCCCGCAAGAAGACACATCCCAGCTGTTCCTCAGCACAACCTTCCGAACAACCCTCAGGTGCAAAAATGATACGTTCTCTTGTGCTGAAACTACTCGGGGCTCTTTTTGAGGCCGAGCACGCCCAATACCCTTTAACTAGGGAATATACCTTAACTCCTACTACGGATCCTAGTATCATGTAGGGCATATTCCCTGATTAAACAATGTTGGGCTTTCTGGGAAATGCTTGCCTGTGGTGAGTGACACCAATGCCACCATCTCCGTTCTCGACGAGGTTGTCTAGCCTCAGGATGGGACTGAGGGGCTTAGGGGTTCAGGATTGTTTATACCCACTATATACCCTATATAGGTATTAGGGTTAGGATCATACTTGTAACCTTAGACGATACCCTGAAAAGTTCGAAGCTTTGAGGCTCATGGCTCTGTAGAAGTCTGCGCACTAAACCCTGAACCCCAAACTCTAAATCCTCAATGAAATCTCAAATGCAGGAAACACCCATTTCTCAACCCTAAATCCTAAACCCTAAATCCCACACCCTAAATCCTAAACCCTAAAAACCTCATGAACCCTACCCCCCGAATGAGCCAGGTGTAACGCAATGGGGCAGCAGAGCAACGTTAAACTCCACCTAAACCAATGTACCTACGGTTTAGGGTTTATGGCTTAGGGCGGAAGACACGGGGTTACATACGGAACTAGATGGGGATATTAAGGGTCTACCCGGTGAAGGCAATGTACCTACATTTTAAAGAGGCTTGGAACCTGGAATCTGAACGCTTTTGTATCTTTACTTGTTTGGAGGGTCCAGGCTAGGTGGACCCCCACCTTGTAGTCGTGGTATAATTGGAATGTAGGCACAGTTTCCCTTATAGTCACTATTACAGGGTGCGGGTTTCACAAAGGGTCTACTAAACCCTAAACCCTAAATGAGCAGGTCGTCTAAACTCCTAGTATGACCCTTGATAACCCCTATCGTAGTCCCCAGTATAATACTCTATATAACCTCCCTTTAAGGAGGTTAGACTATAGCTCAAATAGGTTACTCTAGGTAAACCCTGAACACTGCTTAGAACCTGCATCTCGGACAAAACTTGGCTACTAAGCTCAAAACTCTCCAGGCCGTGGTTTAGGGTTTTAGGGTTAAGGGCGGATTCAACAAAGCTGCGAAATGAGCTCAAGGTTTAGGGTCTTGGACTGAAGGCCTTTAAGGTCTCCCTCAACCATATGGGTAGTGCCCAGAATTAGGCTCGCATTTGGGTACCCCTCAATATTAGGCGCCGCAGTATACTCTATAACCGCAAGAATGCAAGAAGCTTTGAACTTGTGAGTCCATGGTGCACCTAAACTGGAAGGTCTCGTGCTGTCCCCGGAAAATCTCTGAAACTCGCTTTGCCTTGTCTGGCGGCGCAAGGAGGATCTTAAGCGTGCGCACCGCTGCCAGAAGCTTCCACCAGATCCCCCTAAGGGTCCAAGTACCAAATAGTCATATACTTACCCAAAACCTGTACTATAATTACTATTACCCAAAACCCAAGTACTTTATTATTGGGTACTTAAGACCCTAAAACCCTAAAACCCTAAAACCCTAAACCCTATATACCCCTATATATCCCCTTTAAAGGGACCTAATTATTGAGTCCTTGGACCCTCTGGGTCCTCCAGGGATCCACCATACGGACTTTCGAGGAGGCACCAGCTGGGGACCCCCAAACGCGGAGACGCCATGTGAGCCATAGTCTAAACTCCTTAAGGGGGTTATATAGGGGACTATATAGGGGGCTACTATAGGGCTTATTAAGGAGGATACTAGGAGTTTAGATTATGGCTCATGTCTAGCGCTTGCTGCCCAAGGTCTCGAGGGTTGGGGGCAGGAGCAGCAGCAGGTGAGCAGCCGGCCATGGAGATGGTTCTGAGGATGGTCGTAGTGGAAGCCGGCATGCCCGGCTGCTTCTTGGAAGATTTTAGCTTAGGGTTTAGGGTTGAGTGTTTAGACTTAGATGTCTCAATTTCCCCCCGTCCGACCGACCTCTACGCTCTGACCTTGCCATCATCAGGTCCGGGTTGCAAAAGGGTTGTGTATCTAATTAGCTGCATACTTATTTTATGAAGGGTCTAGTTTAGGAGGACCCCTACCCTCTAATAGTGGTATAATAAGAATATAAGAGGACCCTAATATAATCCCTATTATCTCTTATAGCCACTATTGCTGGGTGGGGGGTCCACCTAAGGTCAATTTTTTTTCAGGCACCTCGGGCTCAAATACTTAACGTGTGGGGAAACTATGTTCCTCAATACTTTCCCAGATTGTGTAGTTGGTTGCCCTTGAAAGCGCAAATCTCATTGTGACCATGCTAGGCGCACGAAGGATTGCGCGTACAAACCCTAAACCCTGAATCCTAAACCCCATATGCAGCCTTGGAAGGTGGCACGAGAACTCTCACATGTGCTAGCAATTGACCAACACAAGCAATACATTGTCATCTCATATGAGAATTTCCCAAAATAGGGGGACCCCAATATAGACCCCAATATATTGAAATCCTTGTTATAAGGATCCCCAAAAAACATCCCTATTTTTGGGAAACCCCCAATATACTATTGCAGAAGGGGCCCCACCAAGCCAGGACTTCCAGACACCAAACATGCTTAACTGGAGTTGCCATACCTCAGTGACCTTCATCAAACATATGGGAATTTACACACATAAGTGGCCCCAACATAGACCCCTACGTAGTACCACAAAAAGATCCTAATGTTTGGCAACTCATCTCATTTTCGGCCACAAGTTGGCCACAGTGTCGTTGCGAAGGTAGGTCCCACCCCAGAGGCTTACAACCCCAAGCCCCAAAGCCCTCACACCAAGCCGAAGTGAATGCGGTTGAAGGTTTATTGTGGCTTCCACGCAAAGCTGCTGTGCCTGATGCCCTGGCTCCCGTTGAAGATCATTTCATTGTCCTCACATCTCTAATCCTCCATATCCCTGCATAGAGCCCCAACTGCCGAACACCCCCAAAAATCCTTGAAAACTGTCGACCCTGAGCACTGGGCCATAAGAACGCCGAGCCCTGACTAAACCCCACCCCTTCAACCCTAAACCTCTAAATCCAAAAATGTAAGCCCAAAATAACCTACACCCTAAACAAAACCCCCAAACCGTAAACCTACACCCTAAACCCCAAAAGCCAAAACCCTAAACCCCAAATAGGGTATATGGTAGGTCAAAAGGGACCCTTAAACCTTAAGCCCCTAAACCCTAAACCTCAAGCTCTCAACCCTAAACCCTAAATCCCAAATCCTAACCCTAACACCCTAAAGCCTTAAACCCTAAACCCTATATCCCTAAACCCTAATAACCCTTTGGACCCTAGACCCTTAACCCCTGAACCCTGAACCCTGACAGCCCTTAACCCTAACCCCCTAAACCCTAACACCCTGACCGCAAAAACCCTTCAACCTTAATCCCTAAACCCCTGAACCCTACACCCCTACACCCTTACATCCGTAAACCCCTAAAACCCATATTGGGTATATAGTAGGTACAGAAGGATTCTTAAACTCCCTAACTCTTATACACCCTAAACCCTCAACCCTTATCCCTAGATGACCCTATAATATAGTAGTGTCCATTGTCCTGTCCATTATCCGCGGGTCCTAAACCCTAAAACCCTAAACCCTAAACCCTGAAACCCTAAACCCTGAAACTCTAAAACCCTGAAACCCTAAATCTTCAATCCTAATCCCTAAAGCCCCTTAACCCAAGTGGCTTCTCCAAGGCTTCCTCAGGAGGAAAACCTCCAGGCCTCGGCTTTAGGGGGGGAGCTCGGGAAGCCTATATACCCAGGATGAATTGAGAAGTGTTTTTTTGGTGGTTGAACCTAGCAAGATTATATTCCTTATGTAAACTACCATACCCCAAAAGGAGGATGTAATCTTACTCTATATTGGGTATCAAAGTATCCCCAATAAAATACAAAACGGGGGACCCTGGGCGATAATTGTAGCAAACATTAAAAAGTAACAATAGAAACATTGGTAATAACAGTAATAGCAATGGCAGTAGTAATAGTAGATAATAGTAGCAATGATAGTACTAGCACTACGAGTAACCATAATAGTAAGAGTAGTAATAATAGCAATAGTAATAATTGAAATACTGGCAGTAAAGGTAATAATACCAGTGAGAGTAGTAGTAGCAGTACGAGTAGTAGTAGTAGTAGTAGTAATAATAATAATTGTAA
>CAJNIZ010043701.1:22846-54569 GCA_905231905.1 Symbiodinium pilosum | reverse complement strand
AAACCCTAAACCCTAAACGAAATATATGCAGCATGTACATGTCAGTGCAGGCCACCTCAAAGGAGCAGGAAGCCATAACCCAGTTACAGCCGAAGGTGCATTGAATGTTAGTTCCCTGGCCCTCCAAGCAACTCCTCAACATTAGGCTCTAGACTGGTTTGCAGTCAACAAACTGCAATTTAGTGATCATAGCACAGGTACATATGCGGAGCGGGCTTTGCTCATTTGTGTAACTTCATTTGGATTCACAGCAGCGTAGTTAACTTACTGGTGGTTAGTCGGGAATAAGGGTATATAATCCCTATGTGATCCCTAAATAGTATATTCCTTTATTCCTTACTAGCCACCACTAAGTAAATTCCCAATATCCCTCCGATCCTTGGCGGACTTCGAGTGAGGCATGTATCCGCGAGCAGCAATGCAGCGTCTCGAGCAGGCAAGCCTGGCCCGGGGGGGTCATTCCCCTTTGCAGTACTCGGAGGTTCATGAGACTTAGTAATTATTTATAGCTGGGGTTATAACCCTGCTTACAATTGGGGTAGCCCCTACAAGTTTATTTAGGGGGTTTAAATAGGGTTATAAGCCCAGTTATAAGTATTTACTAAGTCCCATGAACTTTCAAGTAACCGCTCTTAAACTTGTTTTATAAAGAGGCGGTTATAGCTCCTGTTACCTCTTCTGCTAATTGTTACTGCAAGGGGGAATGACGTGGGGTGTATACTTTTAGGATTGAGGGTTAGGTTCAGGGTTTGATTTCGAGGGTTTTGAGCTTGTATTGTCTGTAGCATGAAGGGTGCAGGGATTGGGGCTTAAGGTAAATGCCAGAGGCTGGTGATAGAAGATGGGTTTAGGGTTTAGGGTTAGTGAGGCATCGTGACATTCAACTATGCAGGTCACAAATGCGAAGGGCTTGTGTACAACAAAGTATGGCCACAGGCAAGCTTCCGCCCACTTCGGCATTCATGCCGTTTAACTTGAGAATATCTACATCAGAAGTAGATCCTCAACCTTAAATACTGAGCCCATAGAGACCCTGAGCCCTAAACCCTCCATAACCCCAGACTTAGGGGCTTAAGTGATTACCAATTTTGTGTTCCAGATTCCTTGTATATTTTTTTGGTGCAGGGGACCTCAAATAGACCGCAACATGATGTTGGTGATTAGTTGGGCCCCTACATTACCTAAACCTTATAAACCCAGTTTCCATTTTTTGCTTTCTTTTTCATTTGGTCTCCAGTTTTGGTAAGCATTTAAGCCCGTAAGCCCTAAACCTCAAATCCTAGCTTGAAACCCTAAATCCAAAACCTGAAGCCCTAAGCCCCAGACCCTAAATCCTGAGCCTCAGACCCGAAATCCTAAACCCTGAACCTTAAACCCCAAATCCTAAATCGTAAGCCCTAAACCCTAAACCCAAAAACCTTAAACCCTCAAGACAAAAATAAGTAGAAAGCAAATCCTCAACCCCAGGCCCGACGCCTGTTCCTTTGACCCTGCTGTTCCTGGGCAGGCTCTGAGGGGTCGAGGCTCTCGCCAGGCCTTGGACTTGAGTGGGTTTAGGGCTTGGGGGTTGGGACCTGTATAACAGGCTACGTCTCAGGGTGGACCCCCGCGTGATAGTAGTGCTACGTTACCAAAAGCCCAAGACTTTTTCTATTTGCCATCATCCCTTGTGGTCATTATTAGTGAGTGGGGGCCTAAACGAGGCTATGTATGTTTTGCAGGGATCATAGGGACTGGAGAGTTGAGCGGTTGTAGTGATTTGTAGGGTTACATGTTGTCTTCTTATCATATGATGGCTACCTGGCAAGTCTCTTGAAGTAGGGTTCACATCTGTGCCCCCAAATAGGTGTCGTACTAGAGAGGGTATCCAACAAGTGCCCACAAGAAGAAATCCCGACCCCCCATCCAAGAAATCCCACCCCCTTACTATTCAAGATTTCCCATATACTATAGGAGAGCCACCAAGAGAAAACTTGATTATCCCTAAACCCTAAACCCTATAGTACACGCGGAGGTGATTCAGCTGTCTAGGTAAGGATGGTCGGTGAATGAAGTAAATTTTGCACCACTGAGGACCCCCAGAAAGTGGGCAAGATTTATCCAAATCCCATGTCCTCATTCCCCAAGCCTTCTTGGGGCGATTGTATATACTACAATCCTCATTCTGGGGACCTGCAAAATGCCACCCCTGAATTTTGGGAAGCCTCCTGATAGGTCTGGTAGGCGACCAGCTTTTCATTCATAGCTGCCACAAGCTACATACCCAATTTACTGTTCGTGCGCTCATAGGCAGCGACTAAGATTTAAGCTTAGGCGCCAAACGCAGCCCCTAAACCCTAAACCCTAAACACCTCTGTCTGGCTGACAGATGAGATGGTGCGAACGAGTTTAGGGGTTAGGGGAATACTTTATGCGGACCCCACCCTGAAGTGTAGGGTTAAGGGTTCAGGGTTTCGGGTTTAGGGGTTTAGGGCTAGTGACTACAAGGGATAACCAGGGTTATATTAGAGTCCCATTCTATTCGTATTATACCACTATTACAGGGACAGGGTTGGGGGTCCTCCTACGCGGTATACTACCAAGCAATGCGGAACCTAATTGGGAAACCTGCCGGCAGAATTTAGCATAATGGGGACCCATGATTAATAATCCCCCTCCTTTTAAGGGCCTGAACATTAGGATCCCTATTATAATCCCCACTAAGGGGAGCGGGTTACTAATCAGGGGTCTGCATTATCTTAATCTTTGTGTAGCAGGCCCTTGTACGTTCCCGACAGATCAACAGAAAGCTTGATGCCTAGCGGCATCCACACCCTAAACCCTAAACCCTAAACCCTAAACCCTAAACCCTAAACCCTAAACCCTAAAACAGGAACTTAAGCACCTTAGCCCGGGATCCGAAAGTCCCGAAGCCCTAAACTGAACGCTTCTATAAAAACCGTTTAGGGATACTTACCAATATTATGGTTCCATATTCCTTATTATTATTATGGCCTAGGGTACCTCAAATGGACCTCAACATGATATTGGTAATGATTTCGGCCCCTGTAGTACATCCCAAGCCCTGGGTATGCGCTTGTCTTGCAAACCCCCTCATTCAGACCGCGAAGCCTATATTTCCACATTGTCCAAATGGTTGTCCCCTGTTGGGTTTCTATTATAATGCAGCCCTTACTATTCAAAAAGGGGCAATAATTATGACGATCCCCCACAAAAACATGGTAGTTTCCTCCACGTACCTTAATCCTCATTATTGTTGGGACCTCAACCCTAAACCCTAATCCTCATTATTGGGACACCCCAAAAGAGTACCCCTAATTGTTGGGAAGCCCCGGCATCCCATAAATCCCTTTATATCCCCATACACTTCCCATGTAAACCCTACATCCCCTTGAAAAGGGCACTCCTAATTTTGGGAAACCTCCTTAGGATTGCTCGGGACTCCTGGTTTTGAGAAGCCCTAAACCCTAAACCCTAAATCCCAAACCCCAAGTCCCAAACCCTCAGCCCTAAACCACCCTAATCCACCCTAAACCCTAAACCCTAAGCTCTTCAGGTCAGTCTGGGTGGTCTTGGGCTCGGGCCTGTTTACGACACTTGGGTGGAGAAGAGATGTTGGGGTTTGGGGTGTAGGGCTCAGGGTTTACGATTTAGGGCATTGAAGAGATGTGGGGGTTGGGAGTTTCGGCTTTGCGGTGTGGGGTATTTGGGTGGAGAAGAGATTTGGGATTTTTCCGAAATGTCAAGGGTCCTGTTTTCCGGATGCCCTTGTATTGAGGGACATGTTGCATCTGGGTTGTTGAAGTGAGATCCTACTTTTTGGAGACTACGCTCGTGCTGGGGTTCAAGGTCTAGGGTGGACACCTGCAAAACGGGAATTTAGGGAGTAGGGTTTAGGCGTCCAGAGTTTAGGGAAACTCATACAGACTCGTTTTAAGAGGTCACTTTTGCGGTTTCAGATTATCTCGGGTGGATTAATGTTGTCCTGCTAGAAGGCCGCAAGGGAACCTTTCCTGCTTTTCCACTGTTCTTCTTCTTATTGAAGCTTATTGCGTTGGTCTGTCCTTTTCGTTCTTATTCTTATTATTCCTATCCTAATTTTGTTTTGGTTGTCTCCTATTGGAAAAAAGGCACACGGCGTCTAGCAGTTTCAGGGCTCATGATTCCAAGTTCCAAATCATGGTTAAGCAGAAATCCCGGAATGATGGTTGATACTAATGGCCACACTTAAGTCCCCGACGTCTTGAGGTTTATTGTTTTCTAGGGCCATTAAGCAGTGCAAGATTTCCTACTCCACAGCAGAACACCGAGTGGATTGCTGCTGCCCCGACCACCTCCATGTTCCTCCAGCAACTAGTGACACAACGCTACGAGGAAGGACTTTCGCTCCAGATCGCGCGAGGCCCTGCTTTCAAAGCAGGGGGGCACTGCCTGGGCGGGTCGGATGGCAATACCCATTTTGCGTTTGAGAAAGCACTCATTGTTGCACGGCACTCGGACCCAGCTTCCGTGCACAAATTCGCCTCAGTTGCCAATCAAGGAACTCGAGCAAACTCGGGCGGCGCACCAGAACGTGAATTCGTGTGCCTACGCCAAAGCGCATAGGGTTTGGATTGATAGTTTTGGATTAAGGTTTATAGTTTTGGGTCAGGGATTAAGGTTTAGGCATTAAGTCTTCCTTTGTAGGGTTTCGGATCATCCCTTGTTGGCTGGTAGGCAAGCGGAATTCATGTTCCAAGGGCGTCGCTTTGGGAGTCTATGCCTTTGACTTAAAGCAGTCACGCATGTATCAAAAGGGGAGTGTCCCAATAAGTTGACCACCCAAAAAGGATTCTCAATCTAGGGAATTCCTCACGTGTGAACTCAGAGGCAAGGTACACTGAACAGCAGTCGGTCAGGTAGTTGGCATTTTGGATTTTATGGTGTCGAGATTTGGCGGCTAGAGTTTAGGGTTTGGTTGCGGGGGCCCCCCCACTCAGAAACAGCTTGAGTATAATTGTAGTATATATTATACATATATATATATGCTCAATCCTTGAGATTATCACGGTACCTGGGTTTTTTGGGTTTCGGGAGGGCTCTCATGGAGGCGAGAGTGAAGGAGTGCTGGAACTGTAGGCTTAGGTTCTATAAGCCCAGTCCAGGGTCTGGGGTTTAGAGTTTAGGGTTGCGCGCGCTGCAAACCAACACGCAACTCTGATAGGTATAGTGCTTTGAACAGGGTAACGTAGTCTCCAGGAAGTGAAGATTATAGTGGTGTAGCACAAGGATATGATATTGCTTAGAAGCACACCACTAACATGAGGCTGGTTTCATGAAAGGACAGTAGTCTACGTAGGGCGTCTTTCCAGGCTCCATCTTAGTCTGGGAAAGAGTGGTGCTCTTGGTTACAGTCAAGGAATGGTAGGCGTCAGCGTGAGAATAGTATTCGTGTCACAAGTACAAGTATGCAGGAGGACCATGAATAACCACAACTCTTGGGAAAGATACGACCTACATAGAGTATAAACTCATATTTAAATCGAGTTCCCATTTCATTTCCTAGCTTCTTTTGCGTTGATTCCCTTTCCTGACGGGATGATTGGGGTCCCGCACAAGAGAGGATTCAGATGGTACCATTGCCGCTAGATAGTGAACTCTGAGGACATCAACTCCGCGTCGCAATTCCTCCCAAACCTTAAACCCCTGGACCGTAAACCCTAAACCCTAGAACTTAAGCCTAACTCCCAAATCCCAGGCGCCGAGCTCCCAAAAATGCAAGCCTTCGAATCCTACATTATTGTCTCCTCTACCATGGTTTGTCGTGTAGTTTTAAGGGTTCAGGGCTTCGGGTTTAAAGTGTAGGATTCAGGGTTAGGGGCTTAAGGGTTTGGGGCTTAGACGAACAGTTTTGAAGCCCTATACATTCTCTGTCAAAACCCTGGACATATTGAGCTTTCAGCGTCCTTTGAAGGGAATGAAGCATTTGCATATTGCAGCTTCTTAGCGGCAAATCGAAATAATTGCCTGTACTGTGAGGATTGCTTCCACCATTTCCTACTAAGTTCCAGGCGGTAGCCCGCAGTGGAATCCCTTTAAAGCCTTAAATCTCAAACCCTAAACCCTAAACCTTTCAAAGTGCCACAAAGGGGCCCTAGCTTTTGGACCCCCCCAACATAGCCTAGGCATGGCCAAGAGATCCCAGGTTTAGGCTTTAGGGTGGAAAGTCGGGGGGAAAGGGTATAGTTCCCCTTAAGTAGATAGAATATAGGGTTTAGGATTTAGGGCTTAGGATTTAGGATTTAGGGTTTAGGGTTTAGGGGTGAGGGTTTAGGGTTTAGGGGTTAGGGTTTAGTGTTTGGGATTTAGGGTTTAGGATTTAGGGTTTAGGATTTAGGATTTAGGGTTTAGGGTTTAGGGGTTAGGGTTTAGGGTTTAGGATTGAAATAGGGTTTAGGGGTTAAATAGTCCCCCTTAAGTAGATAGAATATGGGGTATATCGGGATCTTATTATAATATAACCAAAGCCATATTCTGTCTACTTAAGGGCGACTATAAGTATACCTATAACCTCGATGAGCGACCAGTTATCCCGATTACAAACCTACTGACTAAGTCGCCCTCCAAGCGCAAAGTATAGCACCACAACTCCCCAGGTTTGGGGGGTAACCCTAAACCCTAAACCCTAAACCTTAATCCCTAAACCCTCACCCTAAACCCTAAACCCTAAACCTTAAACCTTAAACCCTCACCCTAAACCCTAAACCCTAAACCCTAAACCTTAAACCCTAAACCCTAAACCCTAAGCCCTAAACCCTAAACCCTCACCCAAGCTCCAGTAGCCTGAGCTCAGGAGACGCTTGTTGTGGATCTCGGGGTCTTGGCCCTGGGGGGTTGGCCAGGAGTCATGCTTTGGGGTTCTTGTGGAGACTTGGGGAGTTTCCCAAAGTTCCAATTTCGGGGTATCCTTTTTGGGGTTCCCTATATTAACGACCACAGTATTTGGGGGTCTATATTGGGCCCGTCCCATTTTTGGAAACTGTTTTGGGCTTTTGATTTAGCGCTTGGGGTTTAGGGCTCAGGTTTTAGGGTGTAAGGACTATAGGATCTTCTGAGAAGAGAAGGGGTGTTTTCGGCTAGTCAGACGCTAGGAATATGAAGATCAGTCTTGTTCTACATGGCTACAGGTGGGGGCCATATAGGATGTTTTTACGGATTGCAGGGACCTCTACGGACTAGCGTTGTATAGGGATTATGTAGGGCAAAGATTACACCAAACTGGCATGACATCGCACTCACGCCCGTCTCAACGGACAGTAGTCGTTGCAGGGTCCCTTTGGAGTTTCCATCTGAGCTACAGTCTAAACTCCTTAAAGGGGGGTTATATAGGGTTTGTGTATGTGAGCGCGTTATAAGGGTTATTAAGGGGGACACTAGGTAAGACAGTAGCTCATCTGAGGTTGGGGGAAGGAATCCCTGTGCAGTCTCATGTGGCCAAGTTCGAAACTGAACATTCCCATCATAGAGATCCTAGAAAACAGCGTGATGCCTTGTTGGCAGTCAGGTCTACTTGAAGGCGCATCGTTGGGATTTGGCAGGAGGTCATAGCTAAAACCCTAAACCCTAAACCCTAACCCCTAAACCCTAACCCCTAACCCCTAAACCCTAAACCCTATACCCTAACCCCTAAACCCCAAAGCCTTAACCCTAAACCCATGGGATCCCATCCTGCCCCACGACCGGCGCCCAAGTAGGGCCCAAGAAGGCCCAGGTACGCCTGGAATAGCAGTAGACGAGGACTTGTTGGTGTTGGAGTGTGAGGGTGGGTGGGCAATATGAGATCCTACTAGGTCCTACTATTGGAATTCCAGGGTTCAAGGATACATAGGGGCTGCAAGGTGTTACTCCGCTACGCTTACATGTTGAGCGCATGAATCTATCGATCCCCGAGGCTGAGAACTCAGAACCCGCACACTCCTACACCGTGAATCTTTTGAGCAGCTTTCATCGAATTCCGGCGAGCCCTTTGGAAAGGTCATTTTCCTGAAGTCATGGGGAGCAAGCCCTAAACTCTCCAACCCGTAGAGTTCCTCCAGAAGGTTCGGCCGGAAATTTTGCCAGGCACAAGGAGTTCGTTATGATCCCTACGAAAGTATGGGTTCTGGGTTCTTTCTATAGCGTTGCGCAGTGTGGACACTAGACCCCGGTGTGAATACGTAGTTTGGAGTTCCTAGAGTAGCGACCCTACCATCCTCCCTAGAACAACGGGACCTCAATTTTGGGTAAGAACCCGTGCAAGTCCATGATTCCTTTGAGGGTTATTCTCAAAACTATGGGCCCCTTTAGTTATAGATTATATTGCGCCACTTAATATTTCGGGGTACCAAAAAGGGACCCTAATTTTGTGAGCTAGCAATAAACCCTAAACTCTAAACCTTCGGGAGCTAGCGCTGAACGCTAAATCCCTAAGCCCTTCAAGCCTCAAGCTTAGGCCCTACAGCTCTAAGCCCGACTTGGAGAGTCAGGGGGCTTAGGGTTTAGGGTGTAGGGTTTATATAAAGAACGAGAGCAGCCGGTGTTATTGCATGGTTTGTACGAGTTCTACGTATACTTACTAAGTGCCCAACTCTAAACCTTAAAGCCTGCCTTACTAAATCACCCTGACGTCCAAGTGAATTTAATTCATGAGGAGATCTATGATTGCAATAGATTTCGGGTTGGGGCTTTTTAGGGGTTGGGGCAACTAAAGCACACCTAAACCCTGAGCCCCTTAACTCCTCATTACCAAGCGCAAAGGGAAGTGGCCAGCCGCCTGTGCAGAAACGGCAAGGCGGTGGCAAGTCCGGGCCCTGGGAATCCTGGGTCCTTTCAAAGGGAGTATAGTTACATATATTCATATATATATATAGATAGATATATCTATATATATATATAGAGATAGATAGATAGATAGATAGATAGATAGATAGATAGATAGAGAGAGAGGTTATAACGTGATACATAGAGACAGAGGGCTTAGGCTTTAGTGGCCTAAACAAGTAGAAGAGGCGAGAATTAAATGGACAAGAAAACGCAAGACGGAAGGCACACTGGGTAGGTTGATTTTGGAATATCCCCAACTACCCGCAACAGGGTTTATAGTATGCTATACTTGCATACGGATGAGAGGGGAATTTTGGGGAGTATATTGACTTTATGGTTCTAGGTAGCAGGGTTGAAGCTGTAGCGTCGGTTAAGGATGGTTTTGTACTTTTTGGGCTTGGGCTCTACGATTCCTTTCTACGCTGCTATCGGGTTCGGGTCCTTCATATTTGTGATTTAGGGCTTGTCCCTAAACCCTAAAGGGTCTGGAGTTTAGGGTTTAAGGTTTTTGCCTTTGTCCGGGGGTTTCTCTCACTCCGGGTGTAGGAGTTTCAGGCAGAGGCTGTCAGGAATGCAGCTCCTCTGAAGGGTTAACTCGGTTGTTCTTGGACCCTTCAGCAGAGTCAGTATTCTTGGCATGCCAACACCGAACAAGGTTTCTTAGTCATGTACCAAGAAGGAAGCAGTTTACATCGTTTGGGTGACGGTCTTCATGGGGCATCGCTCAACAAAATCAACCCAGGCCCTAAACCCTAAACCCTAAGCCCTAACTCCTAAACCCTAAAACCCAACCGCTAAACCCTTAACCCTAAACCTTAAACCCTAAAACCCCAAACCCTTAAACCCCAAGCCCCTAACCCCTAAACCCCTAAGTCTTGAGCCTGCAAACCCAACTGCGCGGCCCATGCAAGGACCCGAAGCCTTGAATCCTGATCCCTTTGCAATATTGATGGACTGACTTGGTTTAGGGTTTAGGGTTGAAATATTGGGATTATATTGGGATGATGGAGAATCAAATGGACAAGAAAATGGAAGATGAAACGCAAACCGGGGTTTAGGGATTATATTGGAGTTTTATTGGGATAATGGCAAATAAAATGGAAACTACTGTACTATTTACGGTTTAGGGGCTTAGGATCTAGAGGAGTTGCTGTTTTCAAACTTTTTTATGCTATAATGCGAAAACCCTATTATCTACTACATACCCATAACATAGTACCTTAGCTTATTTTTCTTAACAGCAAGGCGTTGAAAACTTGCATGACTTAAACCCCACACCTTCTCTACCAAAAACCGGAATCCGGGTGGTATCCCTGGGGCCATGAGAGGTCATCGAACTTCTACCCTGAACACTCCAAACACCTTAAACCATGGGGCTAAGGGTTTTAAGGGTAGGGTTTTAGTATTTGGGGTTCAGGGCACCGTGAACCCTGAACTCCCCCACGAAGCACCTGCAGGAGAGATGTCCGACGCTACTTGCTTCCGCCCGATGAGCTAGAGGCTCTTTCTTACCTCTGGTTAGCTAAAGGTCTTACAGCTTAGGGGGCTGAGGGTTTATACCGTAGGGTTAGCGGGGAATGCAGGAATGGAAAGAAAATAGAAGCTACACCTTAGCCCCTAGATCTTAAACCATGTTTGCTTAGGGTTTAGGGTGGGGAATGAAGGCATGGAGAATAGGATGGTTTTAGGGATTAGGGCCTAGGATTTTTGGTTTGGGGTTTAGGGATATTACCCCAATAACGGAGAATCACATGGAAAAGAGCATGGAACATGAAATGGACACTGGGGTTATACAGGGATATATAGGGATAGGCACGGAAACTGCTACATGAGCTATAATCTCAATTCCTGGTATCCCCCTTAATAGGCCCTATAGTAGTCCCTATATAATCCCTTATATAACCCTATTAAAGAGTTTAGACAAACGCTCACATGGTGGGGTGTTTATAGGGGACTGCTACAAGGATCCGTTCCTTCATTCCTTCGTAGCCAGAGGCGAGCCTCTTTAGGGGCCGCCTTGGGCGCTTGCTTGTGGAGTTGTGAACTCCAAGTACAACTCAAGTAGCCTTCCTGGAATGCAAAAAGTAATGATAAGACATTCCCAACCTATGGTGAATATGACGGTTTTCTCATAGTGTTAACTTACTTCAAGTTCTTTGACAGCAAATCATCAGTTGTATTGATGGAAAAGTCCTGTAGGTTCATTAGGCGGATAGCTGCGGTCACTATATGGGTTGCAGGGATAAGTATACGTACTACTGCAAGACCCTCCGAGTAACTTCCGAACCCTAAACTTTGTAGAAGCAATAATGTTCATTTCATTTTCCAGTTTCTTCTCCATTTGATTCTCCATTATTGGGGTAATATCCCTGCATAGCCTTATTTCTATATACACATGTGTATATGCCCCATATACCTGTATGTAATCTCCAAGTAGCCCTCACATAATCCTATATGCCCCTGTATCCCTGTCACGCGTTGCCTAGTTCCATTTCTCGGCTTGCAATTGCGCCTAGGCAAGATTGAAGGGTTTAGTCGGGAATGATGGAGAATCAAATGGAAAAAACGTGGAACACGAAATGGACACTGGGCCTATATAGCAGAGGTAATAAGAGTGGCACAGTCAGCGCTGCCCTGTTGCAGAATTCCTGTACCCTGTGGACTGAATGCGCCCCACCAACATTGAAACAACATGCTGAGTCAAGCCCCACTCCTTCCATCATCTTCATTACCCCCCAATACTGGTGAATCAAATGGAAAAGGACATGGAAAATGACATGGAAACTGGTTTTTGAATGGTTTATAGGGATTTAGGGGTTTGCCAAAATTAGGGAGATCTTATTTGGGGCCCTATAACAAGGATTATAGTATTTCGGGGTCTACATTGGGGTCGCCCTATTTTGGGAAGCTACCTTAAATCGGAATCCGCAAAGGCAAGCCAGCATGCTAAACTTGCACTCTGCGTTCTGCAGGTCATACCTGAAGCAACCGACCAAGGCTCCCTTGTGCTGTATATATTAAGTGACGCTGCAGATCCCTCCAATCTTTTCTCAAAAGCCACCACAGCGTATCCTTCACCCCGTTTATTGCAGACTTGAACCGCAAAGCCTCACCCACATGTTTCTCAAATATGCCCTACCTGAAATAGGGCTTTTGTTATAGTTTTCGGCGAGTGTATTCAGGGTTCCTCAGGACTATTGGTGGGTGTATGTACCCCAATCCTCTTGTTATCATGGCCATGCATCCTTAGGGTGTTTTAGGGCAGCCCCCTTTTCGACTGGGCAAATTATAGCGACCTTGTGGTTCACCCCAAATTTTGTGTTCAAGCTGTGTTACCCTAAACCTTCAGTTGGTTGAACATAGACTTCTTTTCAGGTTGTGAAAGTAAGAACCGCTCGTGTCTTCAAACCCTACATCCGAACACCCCCACCCAGGACCCCAACTACTCTCAATGAGGGTCCTAAATGTGGGTACTTGGGCTCTATAGAGGTACTTGAAGGATGAAGGTAAACCCCACCCTGAACCCCAAAACCCTAAACCCTAAAGCTCCAAAACCCCACCAACTGGCAGGTTAAGGTATTCCTATACCGTGAGCGTGGCTGGCGCATCAGCGACGAACCTGTGCCTGGGGTGACAGAGGACCGAGGAGGGTTAACTTAATATAAAGAGTAAGGGCGTAAGGTTCATGGATATACACTGATATCGTAGGGGGATTTTAGTTGCTCCAATCCCCCCAATTAGGATCCCGTTGTAGTCATACTGATAGTAGTTATAGGGCCCTCTGTAAAGGGCTTGAAGTCAGTAAGTCCCCTTCTCAGACAAAGGCTCCCCTAAAACCCTAAGCCAGGGGCTTTCCCATCGGGGGGAGGGCCTTCTTCCCATAATTAGGCCTCCCTTCTTGGGGTTCTTCACAATAAGGTCCTATTGCTGGGTTGCTGTTAAGGAATTTAATTTAAGGTAACCCATTGAGGGAACCCTAGTAATTACTACATATACCCATCACGGTAACTTTTTTCAAGCTCCTTAACAGCAACTCAGATTGGGTGCCCCTATTTCTGGAAATTCTCCATAATCTGCGTATGTCTTGTTCTCAGGATGCTGGGACGTGGGTTCGGGTTCAAGGTGTAGGGTTTAGGGTTCTTTCAACCCTGACGGGCTGAGATTCTTTTGGGCCTGAGGGGGTTCTGGGTTTCCTGCAAGGACCTCCCAAATCAGGAGAATACCTAGGGGATATAGGGACCATTGGGGTAACACTGGGGTTATTTTGGGATAGCGGAGAATAAAATGGATACTGCAATTTAGGGTATATAGGGAGATATCATTATAGACGATGTAGGGTTTAGGTGTAAGAGTCAGGAGTTTTGTAGCTACACTACTAGAGATCCTAGGAGGTGTTGCAGCTTTCCCTTGCTCATGTTTTGCCAGACCGTCGGGGATGTTGCTTGGGCCCTCTTCAAGCGTACTGTTTTGGGAATAGGGAATCTCAACATTCCAGATGGAGTCCTTCTATCATGAGGATCCGAGTGAGCTGATTGGAGTCTATAATACTGCTGATATTCAAGATCCTATATGACCTTCATATGGCATAGTACCAGTATTTCCAGGGTATAAGGTACTCAGGGTCATGCAGGATTTAAGTATCCACCCAAGGAACCCCAATCTAATTGCAGTTTCCAAGTCATTTCCCATTTTCTTTTCCATTTGCTCTTCCAATATTGAGTTAATGACCCTAAGCTCTAAGTCCTATTGAGTATCCACCGTAGCTTCCCATTTTGACCTTTCTTTTTTGGCCTATAGCATAAGCCCTGTCCAAATGCCCGACTGAGTTACGTGCAAGACCACAGAGATTTAGTAAGTGGATTCATAACCAGGATAACTGGATTCATAATATGGCTTAGAGGGGTTATGGGGTGTCCCTCTTAGGGTTCAGGGTTTAGGGATTAGGGATTGCGGTATAGGGATTCGGTTCAGGGTTTAGGGCTTAGGTTTTAGGATATACTTCTGCTTGTGTAGGCAAAATCGCCTCATACTACCCCCCATGCCCTTCAAGAAGGACGGAAGTCTCAGCTTCCCATCCCGTAATCTGCGAGTCTCCAATACCTAATCAACCAACAGTGGACTGCCAGGCCCCAGGCCCAAACTCTAAACCCTAAGCCCTAATCCCTAAACCCTAAACTATGATCCCTCATCCCTGCCCCCCAATCCCTAATCCTTAAACCACCCTAAGATAGCTGTCATTGATGGGAGTGAGGGGCCCCATCCTACTGAACTGCTGTAGCCCGGCGACAAGGCTAAGTCTTATTGCTGTGGCTATCATCTCTATGAGCAAGATGAATGTCTGTCATGCATTGCTGGCTGCAAAGTCTGCAGCCGATCGAGGCTCATCCATGTAATTAAGAACAGCAGTTGTCATTGGTAAAGATGTTGAACCTCCGAGTCATGCAGGTCACTCCGAGCACGGCATCATGGATCTAGATGATTGACGCCTTGAATGACAGTCCCAGTCCTCGTCCTCGTTTGGCTGGCCAAGTTGCACTGAGGGGTGGCTAGCCGCAGTTACTGACCAGGGCTAATACGGATCCCCGAGAGAATGCTAGACACGAAATGGTCTTCGGGATTGTAAAAACAATCCGGACCTTTTCCCTAAATCGTATAATCCCTAAATCCCTAAATCCTAAACCCTAATCCCTAAATCCTAAACCGTAAACCCTAATCCCTAAACCCTAATCCCTAAACCCTAAACCCTAATCCCTAGACCCTTAACTCCTAAACCCTATAACCCTAAACCCTAATCCCTAAATCCTATAATCCCTAAACCCTAATGCCTAAACCCTATAACCCTAATCCTTAAATCCTATAGTCCCTAAATCCTAATGCCTAAACCCTATAATCCCTTAAACCTATGCAGGAGCGCATCCTCCGGCTCCGCGACCTTGCCGCGCAGCTCGACTCTGCCTCAGCGGCTCCTCCGCCTCCGCCGCCGGCGCATCGCGAGTTCCTAGGCGATTGGGGGGTTCAGGGTTTCGGGTCTCGGGTTTAGGGTTTAAGGTTTAGGGTTATAGGGTTTAGGGTTTAGGATTTAGGACTTAGGGTTTAGGGTTTAGGGATTAGGGTTTAGGAGGGATCAATATTGACAGGTTTTGGTATTTGGCATGCCCTGGCCCCCAGTACGCCGCGCCCTGCTGGGCTGTGTTCATGCTCAAAGGGCCATTCCATCACTTGGTAAAGGGGCTGTGGCGTCCTTTCCTGCATTGCTGTAGCCGCCTCAATCCCCTGGAACAAGCACTGTGCACTTTGAAGCTAGAAGGAAGAGCGGAAGGGAGTCCCTCCTCCGCTTCCTCCTAGCATGCTCCGCAGCGGGGAAAAGTTCCTCTTCCACGCCGCTAGGACTGCTTGCGTTCATGGATGCATGATGGCAAATCTCATGCTGGGCATGTCAAGTGCTGTTAACATAGCAGTCGCCAATTGTGTGCACGAGTGTGTGTGCGTGTGCGTGTGCATACGTGGTGTGAGCCCGGGCGTTGTTTTGATATCTCCGACTGCTTCAAAGGAGGTTTTTTTGGCGTGCGGCGCAACATCTTGCACCTCCAATGGGCGCTTGGCACAGATGTCAAAGACCCAGAGTTGGTGCAGGTGCCGAAGGAGGCAGCTGGTCAGTGCAGGTAGACCAGCGGTTTGGGATTTAGGATTTAGAGTGTAAGGTTTAGGGCTTGCTGTTTAGCTTTTAAGGCTTAGGGTTTATGGTTTAGTTTCTACGGTTTACGTCCATCATCATCATGATCCAGCAGTTTCTCTGTCAAACCAAAGGTTTCAGGTGTCGTATGCTTCTTTCCATGCCTGGGCCTGATCGCGTTCCAGGATCGTGTGGGTTTAGCAGCATCACTAAATGGTCATAGGAGGTTCTTGCAAGAACTGCAATGCCACACAAGCTGGCGAATTGCATAGAAAGAGCTCGCACGTTGCTACATCAGTGCAAGCGCGCTAGCTGGACGCGCGCAGAGGGCGTGTCTTTCTCCGTTTGAGCTGCAATGGCTTATCGAAACTGGCCGTGTCGAGCTGGCGGGTGAAGCACGGGCTTGACCTGCGCAGTATCTATACATGCTTGGACAGCTTCTAGCAACTCTCGTCAAGGTACGGATTTCTGGGCAAGGCCTCTGCAAGTCTGAGGTATGGCAGAGCCACGGATGCTATGGCAAGGGCAGTATTTAGAATTATGGCTCATACATCGCCAGGAATAAAGTTTCGACCTACTCAGGCCTGGGGGCTTGTGAGGAGACTCCACATGCCGAAAAAGTGTACGCAAAGTGGTTCATGTTGCGGAGTAAATTAATACCTTGTTTTAAATTAACACTACTTTAACGTACCAGCGGAGTCCCCAAAATCAGTTTAAGGTGCCAGCGGAGTCCCCAAAATGCTCAGTGGAGGAGTCTATGAGGGAGAAGGGGTTTGCTAGCGGCGAAGGCCTGACATAAGTAGTGGGTCGAACTTTCGTCCTACCGCAGTATAGGCAAGGATGTCGCGGCACAGGAGCTGTGCAAAAGCAACTAGAACAGCAAATAATCAGGCCAAACATGAGCACGAAAAACAGTCAGTATTGAAAAGAACATTACTTAGATGGACAGGAAGCGCACCAGATATCCAAGGTGCTGTAAGCACGAGAAATAAGAAGACAGACAAGCACAAGAAAAGACCAAACCAGAACTCAACAAAATGTTCAAGTTACATCGAAACAGGGCGGGCAAGCAGTGCGAGTCGACTGGAGCAGAGAAAAGATAACACAAACATACATGAAAAGCAAAGAACACAGATGTGTAGAGGAGAGGAGAGTCCAGGCAAGACCGTCAAAGAGAGATATGAAACCAGAGGCGAAGTATGTGATGGTGAGACGATTGCGAGCAGAGAAGAGCAAAAGACTAGCAACAATGTCATTTTGTAGCAAAAGCTGCAAAGATGGAACGGCAGGGAGACGAGACCAAAACCACGTAGTGGCAAGACAAGAAGAGTGTAACACGAAACGATGGCACCAAAAAGCAGAGACAGCTGCAGAGAACCAGAGAACAATCAGTCAGATAGCCGAAGACAGTTCAGAATGACCTCAGCAGTACGGGCACTTGACCTTGTGCTTCCCACCGCCTTATTGTCAACAGTTTGGATCTCAATCCTGTGGCCGGAAGTGAAGGGAACTGGAACTGCCGGCACATGTTCCTGAAGCCCATTCAAGAGGCTGGGACCATTCTCTCATAGGCAAGCTTATGCTTGAGCTCCAAGCTGAATGGACCATCACGGACACCATTCATCATCCTTTCCTTTGCAGTTTGGATGGCGCAGTAATCGTTTTAATGCTAGGCATCACTGTGCCAGTGCTTGCTCTAGAGTGTTGCTCTGCAGTAGCAGCAGGAGGAGGGACAAGAACAACATGCATTTGTGTGTGTGACCGGGCGGGTACTCCTGCCCTAATGGGGCATCGCTGTGGGCTCACGCAAGTAACGTTGACGCAGGTGGGGATCATTACAAAGTGGCTTTTGCCATCAGTCACAAACTTGGGTACCAAAGTGGAATCATGCAGGAACTGCAACACTTCCATATGAAACTGCGACAGTTCCAGCTTCTGTGTTTCGAGCTGCTGTACGTTGTTCTTCTTTCTTTTTATTGAAATGGCTTCCCGTGTGCTAAGACGTACTAGTCACTGTGAGTTGGGAAGCCAATGTCGTTGTTCGCTGGTAGCTCATGCCCCCGCTCCAACTGCATTATGCTGATGGATGCTGCGCGTTGCTTTGCTTTTTGCCTCTTGGTTGCGCCTTTTCTCTCGTAGCCAGCTCACTCAGCCCTGCGGGCCCCGAGGAGCATTCACAAAGCGGCGCAGAGCTCATGACCAGCTCTTTTGCATGATGTTTCGCCGCAGGTCATCCGCGGCATCTGCATTGTGCGCAGCTTCATGTTTTTCGTGGCTTTCAGGTAGACTCTATGTACTCTGTGTCCTAAACTGTTTGGAGAATGAGGATATCAAACAAAGACGCATGGGCTGGGAGATGTAATGGGAAGACAGCATCAAGCAGCTCAAGCTGCCACCTAAGCTAGGTGCCCGTAGGAGCCTGCAGGACAAGCAACTAGTGTTGTTCCAACACATGCCCCAAGAGCACGTGCCTAAAACCATGCACCTTCCGGCCAGTGCGTGCGAGGGCCAGGCCGGGCAAGGGAGGAAGGGAGCACTGCTTTGGCCAAGGAAACCATCACCAAAAAGGGTGGCACGCCACATAGCAAACTCAAGCAATCCGCGTTCAAGTTCTGGACGGAAGCAGCTGTGAAGCAGTATACTGCTCAATGTTGGCTCAACTGCCAAACCATGTTGCATCTGCGGCAATCGCATGCGCATTGGGTTGAATCATGTGGTAGAACTGGTCCTTTCCTGTGACCAACAGTAGACATTAAAGCGAGATCCAGGAAGGGTGGCCGTGTTCTGAATGATGCAGAGTTGTCGGAGTCTCAAAACACAGGCAGCGCAAGAGTACAAGTAGGCCCAAGAAAACATGCTTGGAACAACTCGATATCTGTCGCGGCCAAACAGCCAGCTGCTCCTACATGAGCCAGTGACAGGGAGCTATGGGCTTAAGAAGCTTAACAATGTCCATTTTTCGTCACGGCTTAAGTGCGTTTCTCTTGCCCTGCCTTCATCGACGAAGGCCGCGCGAGCCAAGCAGCGCTCGCTTTCGAAAGTTCAGGTTGGTGCCATGGTGTTGCATTGAGTTGATCGCCCCGCTTTGAACGGTTTCAACGCTGCTTTCAATGAGGAGGGATGGCGCGTAATTGGTTTTTGCAGACTCCAATTTGTTTTTTGACGCAATTCGTTTTTGCACGATCCAATTCATTTTGCATGAGCTAGTTCGTTGTTTCTTCACCAACGACTAGCTAATTCGAAGGCGGGGGTGCAAACTGACCTGGTTTGACTTGCCGTATAAGTGTACGAGGGTGACTCATCCCCCCCAAATATTAAAATTTGATTTCGGCCGGGAAGGGGTTTTGAGATCGGGTCAGTCGGGCTGGGACAGGAGTCGGTTAACCAAATATCCTAAATCAGAAGCCCTAGAGAGAGAGTCTAATTTTGTAAAGGACTAAGAAACTAAACCCGAAACAGTCCACCTTTACTTCAACCCTTAGCTCTTCAGCCCTAAGCTCGCCAGCTTCAAACCTTACCCTGCCTCCAAGGACTAGGGTTTAGGTTTTAGGGTTTAGAGGGCTCAGGGATTGGGGCTTAGGCGCTTGGGGAGGGGGTCTGTTTGTTTTGAAAGGCTTTGAAGTATGGGCCCCAAATATGGGCCCTAAGGCTTATAAGCATCCCAGGGTCAAGGGCCCACACGAAGCCTATGGTTTCAATCTTAGATGTTTGTCTGCTCGTAAAATATGGGTTTGGCACGTGTAGGGCATCGGGTTGAGGGGGGTTTGTCTAGGATTCATTTGCTTGTTGTTTGGGTTAGAGATTTCGGTTGAAGCTGGACCTCTGAAATCATGGGATCTTCAGTCCCTACTTGGAGGGTCAAGCGATTTGGTGAGTAAGTCAAAAATGGGGGGATACTTGGGTTTACAAGCCCTCCAAGGAGTTCACGGCTCAGTTAGGGTTTCAGGTGCGCGACCTTTGATCCCCAGCAGGTTTATTAAGCCAGGAATATGAAAACAAGAGCTAGCTGGAATTATTTGTGCTTTCCTTTCACTTTGTCGAGCGCTGGCTACGCTACCAGAGCCAGGCAAGAGGATTATTGGCTTTGGTTGGCTCCCCATGCTGGACATCTTGGAGAAAATCTGCCAGGGGGGTTATATAAGGATAATGCAAAATAAACCCCAAACTACAGGGGTTATAGGGGTTAAACAGGGATTCTATAGGGATTATGGGGAACTTACCGTGGGTTCGCCCCGATGGCAACGTGAGGGAGCGTGCTCGTGTGGAGAGTCTGGCTTCTTTTGAGGGCCTGGGTTCATGTGTGCTCCTGCTAAGCAAAGCTGCTGGAGGACAACTTGCATGGGGGTCCACAGAACTTGCATGGAGTTGTGGCCCGCGCAAAACCTTAAACCGCAAACCGAGGCTCCTATTGTGGTTTCTTCCCCCTCTTAGTAGCCCCCAGGGCCACCCGCAATCATATTCCTAGATAAATTCCTCATGGGCCCACTATAGCCAATGCGAACCATGACAAGTACACATACTAGCTGGCCAGCTACTTCGCCTTCAGGGTAGTCCTTACCAAATCCTTAACCAAGTTGGACGCGTCCTCGAACCGTCCCGATATCTTCTTAATTAGGGGACCCCACAATCCTTTGTACTTCCCTTGTAGGGCCCCCAAAAGACCTCTTTCTGAGAAACGGCAATTTCTCCTGCGCATCTCCTGGGAGCCTTTTCAATACGGAGCCAGAAGAGCGGTTGCAAAGATTTCTGCCCTTGCCGATACACCCTGGAATGCGGGACTCAACGCCGCACAGATCCGCAACGAGGCTCTCCAACACTTGAGCGCTATGAATGTGGACAAAGGACTTCGTCGAGCCCTGTTGCATAAAACGCGCAACACCAAGGTTCCCGACCTTCAGCCTGGGCAGAAGTGTTCCTTTTGGAGGTGGCGCAAGCGTGGCCTGTGCAAGCGAGGAGCCTGGACGACCGAGTGTTTTTTGTCGTGGGATCCAAAACATCGTGGAAAACAAGCTTGGCTGCGCTGCGGCAATTCCACCATGTTTCAGACGGGGCGCCTAGGGGGATTTCCGTGGCCCAGGAAGGCTCAACCCTCAACCTTAAACCTTAAGTGCCAAACCCTCAATCCCACCGTAAGCTTGGTGGTTTAGGGGGAGGAGACATCCAATGTCTACCGCATGGAGGCCTTCATCCACCGTCTGGCTTGGAATGTTTCGCTGTCTTGTTTTTGGTTGAGGTTAGCCCGTTCTTTCTCTGATTGAAAATTCAGGGTTTCGGATCCGGCGGTGAGGCCATAAACCCGAAGTTACAAGAAGGTTTTGGTGACCCCACACCCCCAGCAAAGATGTGATTATAACCATATGATAATTCTAGGGCCCTAACTTTGGTTTTTGGAGCCACCAGAATCCTCATTTCTAAGCTCAAAATACCTTCTCCCAAAGCTTCATTACCTATGCTGCAGGCAATTTTCGCCACCCGACTGCTGAAGACTTGCAGGTGCCTTGCCGCAAAACTTGCTGGTTGTTTGTGAAAACAAAGGATTGACAAAATGGAAGCGACCACATTTTGGGGGGTCTACTGTAGGATTCATGCCCCCAGTCCCTTGCTATTTGGCTGCTGGTGAAGGCTTCGGAGTCCCAAAACTCTAAGTCTCTGAGCCCCAAACCCTAAACCCTCAACCCTAAATCCTAAATCCCAAGCTCTAAGCCCCCGAACCTTGCACGTTGAACCCTGAACCCTAAACCCCAAACCCTACACCTTAAAACCCTAACCGCAGATCCAGCTTCTGAATCCACATGACACGCACAGTTGCCGTAGTCCACGCCGACCATCATAATCCAACGACAGAATATGACAATTATAGTGCTCTCATTTTTGGGGTTGGGGTTGCCAGTAAGGGTTTTTGCGGTAATCCAAAGAGCCATGTGATAGCTATAGGGGTCCTGCTTTTTGCGGCTGAAGCTACACGAATCCTCTGTTGCAAGACCATGCACTGTCATCATCTACCGTCACCTAGATATGTGTCTTTGCTTCATAGTGTCCGTAAGTTCGCGCCACATAATTCTTCACTTGCTTCTCCCAGCGAATCTTTTTGCTCAAAGGATAGTACACAGAATTCATACTTCAAAATGACAGGCCCGCTTCATCGACCCCTCTTGTTGTGGGGTTCCATTATGGCCTCTCTGAGTTGTAAGCCCTGCCTTCTACGCCGCCACCTTCGGGGGTTTTTGGGATTCGAGCTGGGCTATGCATCCACATACTCATGTTATCTTTTAATGCCAAGTCGCCCTCCCACGCCCCAAAAGTGCGAGAGCCAGAAACAGCCCCCAAGCCGAACACCAAAGTCGCACAACTACCCAAGCCCGCACAGCCTGTAAGAGCCTTCCACTAGCATTAAACCCCGAACCCGACACCTGAAGTCAGAGCCCGGAAGCCCCAGCCTTAATTATGAATCGCAAGCATTAAACCCTTGCCCTAACCCCAAACACCTTCTGAAACTGCAGTCATTTCCCTGAGGAGCGAGCGGCCGACATTGAGCGTGACGATGGCGCTGGGCTCGTAGGGCCAGCGACTCATTAGGGTCCCAAGGCTCCTCCTTTTTGGGTATAGGGTTTAGGGGTTTAGGGATTTAGGGTTCAGGGTTTTAGGGGTTTAGGGGTTTAGGGGTTAAGGGTTTCAGGGGTTGAGGGTTTAGTAGGGCTTACCTCGGGGCTCATGTAGGGTTTAAGGTATAGGGCTTAGAGTTTAGGGCTCATCGCTTGGGGCTGAGCTAGGCTTTGCTGAGTACCATCTAGGTGTGAGGATTTAGGCCCGTACAGTACAGTATCTGAGGCAGCACTCTACGGGCTTATACTTTGCCACCCAGGTCTCAGACTGCTAAACAATGAGTAATGATAGTTTTGTAGGTGCCCGAGCTCGTATGTGTAGGATTCTATAGCAAGCCTTTGCCTATAATATGCTCCTCATTTTAGGGTGTAGGGTAGCTCAAATCCCTTTATGAATGAAAGTGATATCTTGGCTAGTGTGGATACCTATTTCAAGGCCAGGACCCAAGAGCTCCCCAAAGCCAGAAGAGCCTACACACTCTAGAAACCTTGAAGCTTTTTAGCCCTATCCCCCCTAAATCCCAGGTTGGAAGCGAGAACACCCGCAAACCTTTAATCACAAACTCTAGCTCAACTCTGCGCATTCCAAGTAAGTTGCAAACGGTTAGAGTAGAGCAATAGGTTGAAAAGCGATACTATAGTACTCAAAAGTAAGCTTGTCCTTTTTTGTGGTCAATATTGGTTTCAAGAAGAAGAAAAATTCACGTAATCACCAAAACAACACTACTCATCTTGGCTGATTTCTCCAAAGGGTGGGCTCCGCAAAACTTGACAGACACGCAGGCCGGGAAACCTAGGACCTCCTTAGACATTGCACAGGGATTCTGTTGAGAAGCTTCCTGTTTGTGTGAATCTGACCTTTTCTAGTAATCGTTAGTAGGGAATAAGGGAAGTATAATCCCTGTCTAGCTCCCACGAAATATAGCCCCTTACTCCGTACTAACCATCAGAAACCTTTAAAAGGTTCCCCTATGCTAACATTTCCCAAGCCCGATGCCCTAAGTCAAAGTCCTAAACTCTGAATCCCAAACTCCGAAGCCCTCATCCTTCAATTCAAAGCCCTAAATCCTAACCCTTAATCCTAAGCTCAACATCCAAAGTCTTAAGCCTTCAATCCAAGGTCTAGATCCTAAACCTTAATCCCTAAATCTTGAACCATCCTAAACCTTAAATCCTAAGCTCCAAATCCAAAGTTCAAAGGCCTAAATTCTAAACCCTAATCCCTATACCCTGATCCCTAAACCCTAAACCCCAAATCCTAAAATCCTAAGCTCAAGATCCCAAAGCCTAAGCGTTTAATCCTACACCCTAATCCCCATACCCTAATTGCCTTGTCTAAACCCTAAACCCTAAACCCTGGACCCTAAACCCTCAGCCCTAAACCCTAACCCTAGACCCTAAACCCTAATCCCCCAAACCCAACATGCCTTGTCTCAGAGGCTTTGGGAGTGGTGTCGAGTTCCAGAAGCCCAGGATCCAGGTCCCTGTCTTAGAGTTTAGGGTTCAGGGTTTAGGGTTTAGCGGTTTAGGGTTTAGGGTTCGGGGTCAGGGCATATAGGGTGCAGGGTTCACGGTTTAGGGTTCAGGGTTTAGGCTTATGTAGGAGCCTGCATGCATGATTAGCCCTATGTTTCTTCTAGTTTGCTTGTTAAATCATGATATAGGTAAATTCTTTATCACTTCAAGTTTTAGCGGCAATCATCTAGGCCTTGCTATTAGGTCTACTGTTCAGGTCAAGAGCTTAGAGCTGTTACCCATCCAAGAAATAGCATTGAAGCCGCTCTACAAAGAATACGGTTCTTTTCTTAATGGGGTTGTGCAGGGTTCCATGTTGCTTTGAAGGACAGTAGGGTTAAGGCTTTCAGGGGTTTCAGATCTCTAAGCCGGTTTAGAGTCCTGTAGGTTTAGGCGGTTCAGGCGGCATGTTTTTGAGTTCGAGGTTTGGAATGCCAGCAGTGCTGGCAATGATGCCAAAGGTTCTCTGGAGCGTGATAGCGAGAGAAGTAGATACCTAAAGCTGTGCGCGTTCTTTTTGTAGTGCTTCAGGGTTGAGGGATGTTTTGTAGAGCGCTTGCTGGGGACCGTCCTGAATTCCACGGGAGAAGGGGCCGAAGAGCAAGCTGTGTATTGGGCGGAAGTGATAGTTTCCATGAACGAGGTGGTCCCAGAACAGACGCCCCAAATCCTGCATATGATAGCACCGCCAAAAGGGAAAGTTGCCTCTTCCCAACTCTCCTTTTTGGAGCGCTTTGGCTGCTTAGTTGCATGGCTGTCTAGCACCCCAAACCCTGAACGGGCGGATGCAGCCATATGTAGGCTTAAGGAGTGCGGGGTTCAGGGTGTACCAAATTCGGGTGTTTGCAGAACTAGCGTCCTTGCTTTATCCGCCAGATAGGGTGACGGTACTTGGAGGGTCAGAGAACTTCGTAACTTCATTTATAACCTCCAAGAAGCCATATGATGATATGCGGTGCCTGTTGACTGGTTCCTGAGACCCTTTCAGATCTTACAGTCTCTCAGCCCCATCTCAATTGGTTCGCTTTGCGCCTCACCCCGAAAAGTATCAGAAGAAAGCTGCACTGGATAGTTGACATTGGTAATCTTCACAAGGCTCTTTTAAGGGCGTTCCATGTTAGCTCGGGGAATGCTAAGCCTTACACACGGATGTGAATACAAAATCCTAAACCCTAAACCACTAGGGTTTAGGGTTTAGGGTCCCAACACCATTAACATTCCAAATGCTGGGCCATTAATTTGACCCCTTAGCCATTCAAGGGGCACACAAGGGGGCAACAGGACAGGTAGATAGGGTAAATAGGGCCAGGATTGAGGGCCAGTCAGGGGCCCGTGGTCTTAATGTAAGACTCAAAGCCCAAGGCACATTCATCCGAACTTTTTACTGCCAATGATAACCCTATGTACAGATCCTCTAGCCCGAAACCCCAACCCTTAACACTTAAACCGTAAATCCTTATCCCAAAGCTCTGAAACTCAAATTTTGATCCGTACCCACCGAAGCACTGGGCACTCCGCCCTGCTGATCGTAGTCCCAACACATTGTTGTACCAGATGTATGGTTCCAGGGAGGGGGCTACCATACTATATTCAAAACATATATGTACATCCCTAAGTATCCCTTTAAAGTCCCTATATATGTATATATATCTATTTATATCCCTAAATCCTAAACCCTAAACCCTATACCCTGTACCCTAAACTACAGTAGGCAGCCTCTCTGCCGACTCCTGGGCAGTGTGCCTCCCTCAGCCGTTGCGCGATGGTTAAAGGTGCTTGTGGTGGGTTTGGGGCTTTGGGATGGTTTAGCGCTTCAGGTTTAGGGTTTAGGGTTTAAGGTTTAGGGTTTCGGATTTAGGGTTCGGGGTTTAGGGTTCGGGGTTTAGGGTTTAGGGCTCAAGGTTAGGGTTTAGGGTTAAGGTTAGGGATTGGGGTTCGGGCTTTAGGGGTTGGAGTGTAGGGATGGTGGTTTAGGCCTATCAGATCGGAGTCTAGAGGTTCAGGTTTCGGGCGTTAGGGTTGATTGCTATCTCTTTGAGACTTTGCAACAGTGCAATCTTGAACGCATGAGTGGGGATTTTTGAAGTCATTTAACGAAAAGTCTAAACCCTAAATCCCAAGCACTTAATCTTAATCACTTGAGCTTCGCTGTCGGTTTCATGAGTACTCAGAACTTCTAGGGGCAAGCAGGCCTGATGCTTCAAGGCTTCACGTTTCATATTAAATTGCTGAACTACACGACCCCTGCATCATTGTAGAACATTTTCGGAGGTTTAGGGTGACTTCGTAATTGCATCTTACATTTTCTACGTACCCGACCTCTGCACTCTTGCGGAACTTCTTGGGAGGGTCAGGATGACTTCGGAACTGGGTTAACCATGCGGATAGCTGGGGTTATTACACGGCTTTCAAGGGTTTAGGGTCTAGGGTTTAGGGTTTAGTCCATTGCCCCTGCTGTTTTTGCAGTGCACTCGCCAAGAAATAATCTCAGTAGGTCCTCCGCCTTATTCTCCACACCCAGGTCGTAAACCCCAAGCTCTCATCCCCAAACCCTGATCCCACAAACCAATATCCCTAAACCCAGAGCCCTTCTCCCTAATCCCTAGGCCTACCTTTGATTAGCTAGGAATTGAAGGAGTGGATCCTTGTAGTAGTCCCCATTTTCTTTTCCACTCCCGGCTAACCAAAGGCCAGTAAGCCCTTTATCCCCGAAGCCTCATCGTTGGGGCCTTCAGCTTAAACCCTAAACCCTAAATCCTGAGCCCTAAAACCCTAAAACCCTAGAACCCTAAACCCGCCCTAAAACCTGAACCCCAAACCAAAAAACCAGGTATAGCGCCGACAACAACCAGGCGATTGAGCAAGCCTTCCGGGACGGAGCGCGCCGGCTTCCACAAGCGGTTTAGGGCGTACTTTAGGGGCTTAGGGTTTGGGGTTTGGGTTTTAGGGTTTAGGGGTTTAGGGTTTAGAGCTTAGCGCTCAGGGTTTAGGGTTTAGGGTCTATGGTCATGGGGTTTGGGGCTTAGGGTTCAGGCGTTGAGGGTTTAGGGCTTTCTGGATCAAAGTTGCAGATGTTTGTTTATTTCTAGTATATTAACTCCGAAGAGGAATGCAGAATTGTACTCTGAAAGTGGTATCCTGAAGTGAGCAAGTCTGAGGGCTGACTTGCTGGTTGTAATGAGGGACTGGAAAAAGCAAATGGAAAGGCACATGGAACATAAATTTGAAACTGGGTTTAGAGCTAGGTGTTGAGACGTCGAATGTTTGGGCCTGTGGCTAAGGTATTAAGGATTCAGGTGTAGGGTTTAGCCACTTAACATGCTGGTTCGTTGCTAGTGGGGAATGACGGGATGAAAAAAAATCCACGGAACTAGATTATACTTACTAGTAGTGATTATACAGGGGCTGCCACAGGCATCCATTCCTCCATTCCCAACGAAGAATCTGTGAGTCTAGGGCTTTTGGGCTGCAGCGCCCTAAACCCTAAACCCTAAACCCCTAAGCATTATTCCCGACTAAAGGATGCCATTCTTCCAGCGTGCGGTCTGCAACCCGCAAGTGCCTCAACCTGAAGGCCTTACTCCTGGTTTTACTCTTAGCCTCAAGCTCAAAAATGTAATCCCATATTATATATAATATATATAGATCCCCATATACCCCATATTCTATCTACTTAAGGAAAACTATACCCTAAACCCTAAACAGTAGTTTCCATTTTCTTTTCCATTATCCCTATATAACCCCAATACAACCCCTATATATCCCCTATATAACCCATTATATCCATTCCCAAACCCTAGCCTTGAGCCTGTACTCTCGGCCCTAAATTTTGCAAACACCTAGGTAGCAAAAAGCTCAAGCAATTGCTAGCTAGTACGTACGCTGTACCTTCGACCCCAAAGGTCTCCAGTCTGAAGGTTTTGTGGGTCTCAGGTAGCTCCTGCGAGTCACCATGTTGGATTGACTCAGAGGTTTGGAAGACATCTGCCTCGGCAAGCCACAAGCCTAGACTCCTGGGAGGATCTAGAATGCACATCTTCCAAGCCCTAAACCCCAGGTTTTAGGGCTTGGATTTTAAGATTTAGGGTTTAAGGATTGAACCTGGCAGGATCCAGACTGTAGATCCCCCTTGAGGGTTCCTGGGTTCACCCAGCAGCAGGCAGCTCCCCCTGACAACTGAGAACATTACCCCCCCCCAGCCCGGTACTAGTGAATATTGCAAGTATTCTTTTGAATATTTTGCTTTGGGTGGTTGTTGGGGGGGGGGTTACCATTTGGGGAAGAGGATTGGTGTAGGGTACCATCTTTGCGGCTTTTGCTTGTTAATCCCTTCCCCTAATATTAAACCGCCCCACCTCCCCTAACAGAAATAGGGAGTATTTGATATTAGGGGGTGGGACGGGGTAATATTAGCGGGAGGGGATTCTAGATCTTTCGCCTAAATCCTAAACTTTACCCTAAATCCTAAACTCCTAAACCCCTAAACCCTACACCACCACCCCCCCCTTCCCTTCCAGGGGCCTAGAAACGCCCAGGAAGTGAAAGCCAACATTTCAATCGGCATCCGCAGCTACGAAGCCCGGGGCGCAGCATCCTCCACAGGTTTGCCCATTTAGGGGTTTAGGGTGTAGGATCTAGGCCTAAGCCCTTAACCCCATAGCCTAAACCCTAAACCTGAAACCCCAAATCCTAAATCCCGGACCCTCCTAAACCGAAAGAAGATCTTTCAGGAAGCCTAGGTGGATGTTACAGACCTATACTTACTTGAAGGGTCAGGGGGACATAGTCAGTAGGTTGAGTTGGGTTCCTGTAGCGTCTATAGCGCCTATGGGCATACTTACTAAGGCCTCTGGATCCTAAACCTTGAAACCTATGCTTCCTGGGCCTGCCTGACCCTCCAAGTATACAGAAGCCCAACGGGAGTTTCTCAAAATCAAAAGACGTCGTCTACACCCTCTAGGAGCGTTTCCTGCATATATGTATATATATGTATAAATAAAAGATCATATAAGGTATTTGCATCATTGTTGGATATAGCCTTCATGGGAGTAGTCCCTGCCCCCTGACAAAGCCTTATAGTCTCCAAATGAGGCTTGCATGTCCCCATTAAGGGGTGCAGTGGGGTCCTCAGGAAAGGGGAGGGGGTGTAACCAATGTCATGAAATGTTGAACAAGGTTTATTAACCAGAAACCCCGTAATGGAACACATTTTTGGACCGTATCCGAAGACGGAACCAATATATTCTGCCCGTATATGTCGTTCACATTCCCAAAAAACCTCATTCTGGGTTTCTGTTTAAGTTCGAGGTATCCAGATTCAGTTACCACGAACTGAACACAATATAACTGAAGTTCCCGAGCAGCAGCTCAGTAATGTCCTGCGCGCCACCATCCTGGAAGGTCATGTTCGAAGCATCGCTTGCATCCGGCAAGCAGGTGCCTGAACCTTTAGGAGTCTTGGGTTTAGAGGTGAGGTTACTCAAGGATTCTGGGTAAAGAGCTGATACTAGCTACAGTGAACTGGATCAATGCGTAGGGTTTCAGTTCAGGGTTCTACGGGAGCGATGCGAAAGTGGGGTTTGGGGATTTGGGTTTAAGGCTTTAAGGCTTAGGGGTTGTAGGTTTCAGGGTTTAGGGTTTAAGTGCTTAGGGTGTTTCAGGTGTGCCTTGATGGGCCCCAGCCCCAGCTAGCGATCTTAAGCCCAGCCCAAATCCTTGATCCCCCGCTACCCCTGGAACGTCGAACCTCAAAGTGTGGATGATGCCTTTGCCGAAGTGCTCAAGACCCAAAAGCTTCAGTGGACCGCAAGCCCTAAAATCACTGAATCCTGAGGCTTGGGCCCTTTTCCCTGAGCCGCAAACATGTTTAGGGTTCGGGTGCGAAACAAGCCGTGTGGGCTGTACAGGATTTTCCGAGGCATTTCGGGTGTAGGCAAAAAGGTTCCCATGCATTACATGCAGGAAACAGCGTCGTCCGTAATTTAACCCAACATTCCACCCCTTCAGAAACCTCCACGTGGGACAAACCATGCCTACTTGGACAGACACCTGAACCCTATAGTCCCTCTGAAGCAAATAGAATATGGCTTTGGGTATATTACAACAAGATCCCCACATACCCCTCAAGCCAAAACTAATAACCGTTCAGCTGCCATGCTTCGAGCCTACATGTGACATCTCCTGGGTATTGGCGTTTAGGGTTCAGGGTTTAGGGTTTAGGGTTTAGGTTTAGGGTTGTAATACTGGTTCCCTCCGCGAAGCAAGCGGCTTATGGTTAGTAGCTTTCTTCTTATTACGGCTACGAGGATGATTCTTCTGGTTATTCTAATTATGAATATCTAGAATTTTTGTTTTAGTGGTATAATGGGGATGTGCAGTGGCCCTAGTATACAATGACCATTATCATCCCTCGTGGTCACCATGAATGGGTGGAGCCGAATCTAGAATGTTACGATTGCTATTCTTAATGTTTTTCACTTGCGTTACTATTGCTCTTAGGGTTTGGGTTCTCAAAGTCTGGGGTCCTTTAGTAGTTGGGAAACCCTCACTCCAAACTCCAAACTCAAAACCTAAACCCTTCTACCCTTGACGAAAAGCCTTCGAGCCCCACACACTAGGTACTTCCAGAAATGGGGGTCCTGATTTTGGGAGACCCCGCCTTTGGAACCAACACTAAACCATAAACCCCAAACCGTGAGCACTTGAAAGGTGGACACTCGACACAAGAAGCGTCGCTTCGTGCGCCGACGCGCTGTCGGCAGGGAGGAGTGCGAGGCAAAAAGATGGGTTGTGAGGATTTGGGTTTGGACTTGGTCGGTGTTTGGGGTGTGGTTGGAGGGGTGGGGCTATGTGTTGGGGGTTCTGGCTGTGGGTGTTCAGGCTTTAATCTAAGCATTTAGGGTTTAGGTGTCGTTTTTGTTTTTTGTTTTTCAGTTGCCTTGGAGGCTGGGGTTGAGGGTCTGGGGTTATTGTGGTCTGAATTCCCACGCTTATTTGTTCGTGGGCGTCGTGTGAGTTTATGTGACGACAAGGCTCGCAGGCGAGGATTCGCCTCAATGCTCCCCGACCCGAAGCCCTAAGCCCCCTAAATCCTAAACCCCGGTAAGCTCCAAGCCTCATACCCAGCAGGAAAACTATCTACAGCAAAGGGATTCCGAAAGCCTAAGCCCTTCCCATCTTCCCTGCTAACCACCAGAAAGGAAGTGGTCTAGGACGTGCGGCAGGTAAGCCCAGAATCTTAGCCCGCCTTTGAATTCCACACGCTGAATATTCCACCTTAAAATCCCCTCAATATTCAAGCCCCAAAGCCAAAAAAACATGCAAGTTTATGAAGGTCCTATGCAGCCCTGCAACATCCTACAACTTGCGCGCAATCCTTCAGTCAAGAAAGAATTTTGTAATATTCAGTAAGATCTACTGAAGATTTAGACTTCCTCAAACGGGTCTAGGGTTGAGGGTTACACAAAGGGACTGTGCACTGACCTTTCTGGGCTTCCATGTAAGTTTTGGGAACCTATAAACGATCTACACGCAACATCGATTTCCACAGAATTTTGACAGACCCAAATGCAGTTTATAGAACCCTTATAAAGCCTCCTAGTATATAGGAAGCCCCAAGTCCTATACGGCCCGAAAGCCCGCAACCGAACTGAAATGAACCCTAACCTTCAGCAAACACCCTTACATGTCAAAACCCTGCCCTATGCCACAGGCCCTAAAGCGAAACCCTAGGCCCTAAACCGTAGACCCTAAACTTTAAACCCTAGGCCCTAAGCCCTACCTCATATGGTAGTTTCCCAAAATGAGGGGACCCCAATATAGACCCCAAAATATTATAGTCCTTATTCTAGGGACCCCAAAAAGGTACCATAACTTTGACAACCACCCATATAATCCCTATACTCTGGTAAGCTCTGGCATTAGCCGCCGGAACCCATGCAGGCGGCTCTTCAGGCCGCAGAATCCGTGGTTGCCAGTGCCACCTGCTGGCATAGGGTTTCAGGGTTTAGGGTTTTAGGGTTTAGGGTTTTAGGGTTTAGTGTTTTAGAGTTTAGGGTTTAGGGTTCAGGGTTTAAGGTTTAGGGTTTAGGGT
>CAJNIZ010043701.1:11633-22746 GCA_905231905.1 Symbiodinium pilosum | reverse complement strand
TCTAGGGATCATATAGGGGTTATACATACACATAGAAGCAGGCAAACAGGCGTTATATAGTGATGACATGGGATAGTATGGGGTTATATAGGGTTAAATAGGTACTATGCAGGGATTATGTCCGGAATATATGAGGTTATGCAAGAGGGCAATTTATAGAAGATATAAGACTGATAAGGGGGCATATAGGGGCCACATGGGGGTCACATAAGGGTTATATAGGTTTGTAGAAGGTTTAAGGTTTGGGCTTAGGGTTAAGGCTTTTTGGATTTGGGGTTTAGGGCTTTGGGATACAGGGTTCAAGGTTTAGACTCTGGTTCTTAGGGTTAAGGTGTCTCAAGCAACTTGGGTCACTGATGGGGATTTGGCATACTTTTTCTTTTGTACTATTGGTTGCAAGATAAACCGGTAAGCACCCAAAAAGGCTTTTTAAAGAGGTGTTTAGGGTTTAGGGTTTCGGGTTCCATAATCCCCCCCCTAACATAGTAGGCCTGAAAGGCCCGCTCTTTTGTTGCAAGGTTCTACATACATATTCCCTAAACCCTAAATTTCCTAGGCACTAAACCCTACACCCAAAACCCTAAATTCCCTAAACAACCCTAGACCCTACAATGCGCATGAAACTGCATGTATTCGTTTCGAAGTTGCTCTGGGCCTTGGACTTACACTGAACCGTCTTGGATCTAAGGGCTTTGGGTGTAGGGTGTGGTTGGCCTCTTCGAGGAGGGGCGGACTTTGTGTGGGGTCGGGGTGGGGATGTATGCGGCGTTTAGGGTTTGGGGTTGACGCTTACACAGGATAGCTCCTCCGCCACACTGGTCCCAGTTTCCAACAGTCAGGTTCAAGGGTCGACTTTCTCTAGGTTGCAGATTTCACGCCTTCAAACGACCATGAAAACTGGTGCAGTTCTTGTGTGGCATGCTTTTTTTTCTTCTGGTGCCCTTTGGGTGCCTCCATGTTCGTGTAGGGGAAGGCAGAGCTGGCTCAAGGTTGGAGAGCTAAAGAAGCGCCTCTCTACGTCAAAAATCCCAGCTATAAGTAGGATCATGTCCATGTCAGTGCACAGTGGGATCGATGACGGATGGAAGAAATGTCACCCCACTTAGAACCCGCATTTTTTTTTGGCAATTCCTACGATACAAGCCAAGTTTCCTTCTGTGGTTAGGGCTTGTCTGGCTTATTCCACTTTCTCATTACCTGCCAAGTTCGACATCAAAGATGGTATGTCCTTAGCCTTCAGACCTAGACCCTTACAACCGAAAAAAGCCCTTAATCGCCACAACCTTCGCACTGTAAACGTTTTGTTTAGAATATGTATCCAGTTCTATGGAGCCACTCACGACCTCAACCCCAAACTACTTGAGGCTTGTTTCGCTTGCTTAAAGTAATTTTTCAAAGCCGTAAGCTTAGCATCCTTGTAGTGATCCCTGATCTTCGCCCGGTGATGCTCCTCAGACCTCATACCACCCTTTCCCATCTCAGCCTTAAAGTCAATTAAGGATCCCACGCTGGCGGATGAGGATTGTGCCATTTGCGCGGAGTCTTTTGCAGACACGCAGGGAGCCCTGGCGTGCAGGGTTGTGGGGCCTGGTAAGGGATTGTAATTCACAGGGCCTCACGAGGCTTAATAGGGTTCGAAATAGGGGGATTTTAGTGTAACCTCGAACCTGGATGGGCTGCCTTTCATGGGGCTTTGATGAAGATTCAGGCTTGGGAATTCTGATTTCTGCTTTGGGGAGGAGGGTTTCGGGTTGCCGTTTGCGGGCTTCCGTGTGTGTTGTAGGGGATGTACATGTGCCCTCATCAGGGTTCATGTGAGCCATAATCTAAAACTCCGAAAAGGGGTGTTATGCAGGGGTTTAAATAAGTGAGCATTATAGGGACTACTCAGGAGGATAGTAGGGGTGTAGACAAGGGCTCATCTAGGGATGCGGCTATGCTGAGCTCATGTAGTTTCTTTTCATGGAGTCTTGCGGATTATTTTTAATGAAAGCCTGGTGGTGATTGGTTCCCTACTGGGATGTTATTGAAAATCTTGCGCGTACACATGCCTTATTGGGTTTCAGTATAAGAAAGCTCAGAGGTAACTTCTAAGCAAGGTAACCTAAACAATTCTTCAAAGGGAAAGCTTCTGGCAACTGAATTTAAGTTCTTCAGCAACCCAGTGGACTTCGGATTTTGGGCTTCTTGTTCAGGATCTGGTGGCATAGGTATGGGTTCGCAAGCCACCCCACCTAAACCCTAAACCCTAAACTTTAACTAAACCGCACTGGAGCCCGATTATGGTGCAGGTGTACTATCTGTTGTACGACATTCTGGGTAATCCCTTACCATTTATACTCAAATAGCCATCCCATTAATAACGGATATTCCTTATGGACTACTTGTGCAGTAGGGGGATCCTTTTAAATTGGCGTAACAACAAAATTCTAAACCCAAAGCCTAACGCATCAACCCTAAACACAACAACTTCCAAACCCCTAAACCCCACACCCTAAATGCTAAATACCCAGACCCTAAACCCTTGAACCCTAAACCCTAAACACAACAACCCCTAAACCCCAAACGCTGAAACCCCAAAGCCTACATGCTAAATACCCTAAATCCTACACCCTTGAACCCTAAACCCTAAACACAACAACCCCTAAACGCTACACACCTCATGTTCCAAGCAGGCCGGCCATACCCGTGGTGCAGCTGCCGTGCGGACACCGCTTTCATGGGGCTTGCGCCGGGTCCTCAGGAGTCTGGGTGTTGGTTCATGGGGAAGGGTTTAGAGCTAGGGTTTATAGCTGAATGGGTATAGGGGTTAACGGTTGGTTTTAGGGGGTTTTGGTGTTCTGGGCTGGGCTCAGGTATTTTTTTTGGGTGGATTTACGTAGGGTTTTGGGGCTTATGAGGTTCATAGATTAGCTTAGGTGATTCAGAGTTTGACTTGCCTCTTGTTGGCAGGGAGTGGGGTCATTAATTATTTGAGTTTTGACTCCAAACAGAGAATCCAGAAACACTAAATGATTTAATCACATGAACCATTTTCCCCTAAGAATCTAGGTGTGCTTTCACCAGCAAACTGAAGCGACCTACCCTGTCACTGCGCGAGCAACGCAATAGTAACGCTATTTGGCCTTGGTTTAGATGGAATTATGACAATTATCGTCCCCACCCCCCCCCCCCCCCCCNNCCCCCCCCCCCCCCCCCCCCACTAGCAAACATCGGCCCTGATGTATGATGGTACCATGTTTGGGGTAGTTGTTATTAGGGGGGTGGAGGGCTTGGATATTAGGGGGCGTGGATTCGCCCCAAACCCTAAAAGCTTAAACCCTAAACCCCCAAAACCTAAACCCTTAACCCTTAAACCCTTAAGCTCCTAAACTAAAATCCCTTGACCCTTAAACCCAAAACTTTTAAACCCTAAACTCTAAACCCTAAACATCGCAAGCGGGTTCTGCGGTGAGCGTGCCATCCCTGAAGAGCCGAAGCGTAACAACCAGCAGCCAGGTGAAGAAACAGTTTGGGGTATGTAGGGGTTATATAGAGTTTAGGTTTAGGGTTTCAGGGCTTAGGGTTTAGGGAGTTTACTGTGAGGTTTAGTATTTATGGAGTTGAGGGTCTCCAGGGTTTGGGGAGTTTGCTGTGATGTTTTGCGTTTGCAGAGTTTAAGGTTCAGGGTTTAGAGCTTGATTCTCGTAGTTCAGGGGTTAAGTAGGTTTGTGCTTGCCACAGCATTTGGCGTATGGCCCACGTCCTACCCCGCGGCACCACGCCAGGCACTCACTAGCCCAAATCCTCCCGTATCCCCTAAGCCCTAATCCTAAGCTAAAAGTAATAAGAGGATTTGCGTGACCCCAGCCCCTGAGATAAGGACCCCATAGCTGTCACAATCATATGTCGAGTCCTGAGTTTTAGGGTTGGGGGCATTAAAATCCTTTTGTTCTAAACTTAGAACCTTAGCAGCATCCAAGCTTGACCGCAGGACCTTTCTTCCCACTACAGATTGGCTGAAAATTTGCCACAATTGGGACTAGGACTTCACTAATGTCGGTACCCCATGTTGCTTCCAGGGGTGTTTTCGGAAATCAACACTTCGACACGCAGTAGTTTTGTTCTTTACCTCTCTCCGAGGCTCCCCGCTTGCGATGGGAAGCCATAAACCCTAAACTCCAGAAAAGACACACTGAGCCTTAAGCCATAAGCCCCGAGCCGTTACAACAAACCATGAATCCTAAACCCTGAACCCTACACCAAAGGCCATGAACGCTGAAGCATAAATTAAACCCAAATCCATGAACCCTACACTCTAAACCCTAAATCCGAACACCTAAACCCTAAACCATCAATCTAGAACCCTGAATGTGAAACCATGCGCTTTCAACTCACCACTAAGCCTCAAACCCTGAACCATGAACCCGGAATTTGAAACCACACACCTTAAATAACACCTATATATCTCCATATGAGCTATAGTCTATACTCCTAGTAACCCCCTTAATAAGCCATATAGTACTCCCCTATATAATCTCTATATAACCCCAATGTAACCCCTAAAACCAGGCGCTTCCAAACCCTGACCCCTAAACCCTGAACCAGCCCAGGTTCAAGATCTCAAAGACCGGAGGAAGACGTGTCCAATCTGCCGCGCCGAGGTCGGTGGGTTAAGGGTTTAGGGTTGGGTTTTAGGATATATTGGGATGATGGAAAATGAAATGGAAACTACGGTGCTATAGGGGTTACAGGTTACATATGGATTACGGAAAAGAAAATGGAAACTGCTATTTAGGTTTTAGGGTTTAGGGTTTGATATAGACCCATGACGAATAAATCCTCTCTTTCTAAGGGCCTAAATTTTAGGATCCCTAGTATAATCCCTAATAAGGGGAGGGGTTGATTACTAAGGGGTTTGTCTGGGTTAGTTAGGGTGTTTCCCAAACTTTGGGTCGTGTATAGGAATTACAGCGTTAAGGGCTGAGGGTTTGTTTAGGATTACAGCCTTATAGTTTCCCCAAAAGGTCGCGACCAGACGAGAAGTTCTGGAGTTCTGGTGCTGAGAGTCTCAAGCTACTTGGAGGTTCATGGGACTTAGTAAGTACGGCTTATATCCCTACTTATAACGCTGAATGGCCTTGCCGTGGCTAAGTTTCATGGCAGGAGAGGGCCAAAGCCTGACATTACTTGGTTGCTGCTAAGGAACTTAGACTATCAACGACGGTTTTAGAAACCTCAACCCTCTAACGAGGACCTTACAGCTATCATTTGACGAACAGTTCCTCATGTACAAGGTTGGGGTAACTCAAGTCGCCTCATTAAATGAAGTTACCATAATTCATGACATGGATATATATATATATAATACATGATTTACATAGCGTGGTTTCCTACTCAGGGTGCCTGAGATGAGTTCCTGAACAGCAACGCACTAACCCCCAAACCCTAAACCCTAAAGCCTAAATCCTCTAACAGGTGTGTATTACTTCCAGACTTGAAGAGTTCTGACCAGCAGAAATACCAACATTTGCTCATCATGCGGGCTTGAAACCCTAAGTCGTTGAAAGGGGTTCTGAGGCCTAGCTAGGATCCCCTCTAAAAGGGTGAGAAGCCTTGAATCCTAAACCCAACCCGCATGTCCTGAGCGTAAGCCCTAGCCCTTAACTGAGCCAAAACCAAATCACAAGCCCGTCGTGTTCGCTTTATGCATTCTTTCCTGCTTGATGTTGGTAGGGAATGCAGAACTGAATAAGAAGTTTCAACCGACAATTTTCAGATTCAGGCCTTCCTGTTTAGGGAATGGAAAGGAAGCAATAGGCAATATATTCCGTACATATAGTCTTCGACGCAGTTTGTGCTTTGAAGTTTTGCATTTACCTTGCAAATTGATATCGTGGCGGCCAAAATCGGATCAGCCCAAGTCAGGTGCTCGAGGTTCCCCGATCCCGCATAGCGATGAGATTCTTCATGTGAAGTCTCCCAACCCTGCGAAACGATCAGGTGACACTCCAAAAGCCATGACAGTAAGGAACATGGGGCAGGGTTAGGTCTACGGTGTTGCTGCCGGCTCAGATCGAAGCTATTATCACTATCGGGATATATAGGGCTACTAGAAGGATCCATTCCTAGATTCCCCGAAGCCAGCCAGAAATGTATTTAAGCCTGCAGCTTGCGACCTACAGCGGATTGATGAAATCTGGTGCCACCTGCGATGCCCAACATCCTGGGTGCAGGGTTTTGGGTGCTTCCACGCATTTGGGGTAGATAGGGCGATGCCGGGTTCCATCCATTCACCGCGATAAAGGCTTTAAAGTGCAGCTGACACGTCGATGGCAACTTCCTGTGCGTGTTTTGTGAGCTGGGGTTTCTTGGGCCCATTTCTCAGAAAAAGATCAGCGCAAGCGTTCCTAAACCAACAGCATTTGAGCGGAAAGGCCAAGGGGTAGTCATTTGAGCTCGCGGGCAAAAATTTGGAGCCCGGCTATAAGTAAGACGGTTAAAGCCCAGCTCTTGTCTTGGCGGGGCCGGAGGACATTGATGTTGCAGCTTGTTGCTTCGTGCTCTAAGTCTAAGTCCTAGCCATACTTGAACGCCTACATCCCTGAAACCCTGCACCTCGAACCCGAAGCCCTAAACTCTAAACCCCTCAGCCCCGAACCCTGCGTAAGTGGTATTTTATTTGGGGTCTTCTAGTCCCCAACATAGAGTAAGTTCATATCCGCATTTGGGTGATCGCACTTCTTAAGAGGAACATCATTTTGCTTGGTTCAACCACAAATGTCCATTTTGCTTGTCCGTTTGATTCTCCATTATTGGTGGAATATCTTTCTATATCGCTATACAGTATACCCTAAACCCGAAACCCGAGCCATGGTGAAGAGAGTCTCACCTGTTTCAGGTTGACTGGCGCGCAGTGCGCGAGATTCGGATGGTTGCAGCCACCGACGCCACCAACGCGATCGTGTGCACCTCAGGAGTTGGGCTTATCCCTAAACCGCTTAGGGTTTAGGCTTTGGGGTTTGGGCTTGGGGTGTAGGGATTCAGGTTTGGGATGCGTTTACGTTCAAGTTAGGGGTGCAGGACTTCAGGTTCTGGATTGATGGTTTTTTGAATTTCGGTTGGCTTGGCATCTCTTTTGCCCCTGTTGAGCTGCATCCCATCCTGGGCCGTGCAAGGGCCGAAGAGGGAGCGCATGATTCTGGACTTTCGGCTCTAGACCTCTTTTCTTGCTGGTAGTTAGTAAGGAATGACGACATGGAAAAAACCAGGGATGGTATTAGAAGGTTGAGATTATGCTGGAGTTCTTTTAGGGATCCATTCATCCGTTCCTCAACAGCAACCACTTGAGTTATTGGAGGCCCTTGTGCAAGGACTTCCATGCATCGGGTATGCGTTATGATCACCTTCATCTCGAGACACTACCACATCAAGTTTGGTTTTAGGGTTCAAGTTATAGGGTTCAGCTCTGTCTGTCTCCTTGGGCATTGGGCAGTGATGGGCGCTCCATCCTGAACCTTCTGAGGTCCAAAAAGCTTCTTGGTTGTTAGTAGGGAACTAAACCTCAAACCCTAGAGTAGTCCCAATATAACCCTCGGTGATAAAGTAGTTCCCATTCTCTTTGCATTTCCTTCATTCCCTACTAACAAGTAGTGGAACAACTAGCAACTTGATCCTAAACCCTAAACCTAGATTTCCATAAGCCCCAGTGTCCATTTCATGTACATTTTGCTTGTTCATCTGGCTTTCCATTCCTTGAGCCCTAAACCCTGAACCCATAAGCCCTAAACCCCGATCCCTGAACCCTAAGCCCTGAACTCTGCAAGTGCGGTTTACTGAAGTTGTATGGGGTTGTTTAGGGTTATATCGAGTTATGTTGGGTTATTCGGGCTGTACATGTGTAGTTATTATGCAGATATAGATATATAGATTTATATGTGTTTATATAGGGGTTATACAGGGCAATATGGGGTTGTGCGGGGTGCATGGTTGCATGGTTTTGAGATATTGGCTTGTAGGCGGAGTGGAATATACTGCGCGGCTTGGGGGCTTAGGATTCAAAGATTTTGTTGTTGCCAACAATGCAATAAATGCATTTTTCGCGGTAGCAGTTCCGACGGTTTTATCCACTGCGCTGTTTTCAGAGTTGCCCCCACCCCCCCCCCCCGCCCAAATCCTCCGCTAAGTCCGAGACTTGACTGCAGCTGTAAATTGCGAGTGTGTGAGAGCAACCCATAATGTTGGCTTCGCATGAATAAATCCCCCATCCTCGATTGGTTGGAAAATCTATGTTATACATCAGTTAAGTCTAATTTTCATCACTGTCCCTGAACAAGTAAGTCTAGTCGTGGGTAGAGTCATTATTGTGTTCCGGCTGCGGGATTTTCTGATTGTGAGTAGAATGAATGGACGCTGAGACGCCTGCTGGCGGCGCTGGGGACGTGGTGGTTGAAAGCTGAGTCCTTTGTTTGAAGGCAACGCGACGCTCTGAGGCAGCTGCCTCCTGATCCCGATGTGGAGAGTGTGCCGGCAAATTTTGCTGCACAACGGTTTTGTTTTGAGGACTTTAATCTCAGATGCAGTCTGCAGATGATGGGCGTTGTTCAAAGCCAGGCTGGCATGCTGTGAGCACAGAAACCACAATGTAAACACCCCGAGCCCAAGCCTCAAATTTCAAATTCAACACCAATGGCATCTTATGTTCATTCCAAGCACTGAACCATCAACCTCATGCGCTGAACTCCAAATCAAAATCCGGAACCCTACATCTTCTTTACAGGGGCTTCCGAAACTTGATGTTCCCCTTTTGATGACTGGAATATTCTACCAAGAGAGGGACGCCAATTTTTTGGGAACCCCCATGTTGAGATTTTGCAATCATTTGTTACACTTACAGATTATAGGAGCACTAGACCTCAAATTGAACCCTAAACCCTAAAAGCTGTCCTCAGGTAGAGGACCTGCCGTCTGGTGCTCAGACAAAAACAAAAGGAGGGCCTGCATGGGAGATACTGTTGATGGAGGAAATCTTGCACCACCTTTGGTCCCTAAAGTCCTAGAAATTACAGTAGTTTAGGGCCCCTAGGTGGTGCAAGATTTCATCCATCAACAGTAAGACCCGGTGCTTGGGGGGCTCGGGGTAGGGTTTGGGGTTTGGGGTTAGGGTTTGAGGGGTTTGTGCAAACCCCTTATACGTGGAATCAAATAGAAAGACCAAGGACACGGACAATTAAATGGAAACAGGGGTTATATATGGAGTATCAGTGACCCGTTTTGCTTATATATTATGCTCCCACCCCCTTAATATGAAATATTCCCTTTGTGGGTATACTTTAATATATACGAGGACAAGGACGAGGACGAGGAGGAGGACCACAACGCCGCCGGCGCTGCCGACGGCGGCTGTTGCCGCTAGTACAAGTACTATTCGTCTAGGCGCCCACCGCTACGAACATGTTGGTAGAATTTCTTTGCTACCAGAGTGTTTGCTGGACTGGGTGGGGGTGGGGGGGTGGGGCAGGGGGCGGTAATTGCGTACAAACCATAAGACCGCCGTTTCGGCCAGCATCTTTGACTGTACCCCTAAAGTCTGTGAGACACTGCTCCCCCGTTGTCATCTCTTGGAGCCATAGTTCAGGCCTCTGATGGCCAGATGAGGCTCACACTCTGGAGAACTAGCCAGCACCCTGCGTGGAAAGCATTTTGTTGTCATGTCCCGCAATGTTTGCTAATGCCGCTTCCCCCCATTTTTATTTTGGCTATTGCAGCAAACATGGTTTGTCGCGGGGAGGCTAGTAGTAGCAGTGGTAATTAGTAGTTGCAGCAGCAGGAGTAGCAGTAGCAGTAGCAGTAGCAGTAGTAGGAGTAGGAGTAGTAGTAGTAGTACTAGTACTAGTACTAGTACTAGTACTAGTAGTAGTAGTAGTAGTAGTAGGAGGAGGAGTAGGAGTAGTAGGACTAGGAGTAGAAGTCGTGGGTGGTGGTGGTGGTGGCAGCGGCGGCGGCGGCGGCGTTGTGGTGGTGGTGGTGGTGGTGGTGGTAATGACAATGAGAGTGGTACTGACACGAAATCCTAAGACTGCTGGCAGGCGAAACATGTTTGAGAGGTCGGACGAGGGAGCCTGAAACCCGAACCGCGAAGGAAGCTCGAGCCCCATTCCGTCGGGTCAGGTGAGCAACCGCACCAAGCCCATTTGCGAGCACAAGGGACAGCCTAGCATCGTCACTGGAGGACTCGACTACTCGCATAGGTTGACGTGGTTTGGGAGAACGCGCCATGTGAATGCGAAACGTCAACCTCACTGTCTTGGCAATGGAAAGCAAAGGTCATGACATAATGCCAGCATGATAGCAAGCAGACTGACAACCATTCAAGGTAATGATGCGCTTCCAATTGTGCACATATTGGTGATGGAGGAAACTGTGCAGCACTCTACCACCGCTAAGTCTTCGAGACTGCGGTCCTGTGTGAACCTTGGGTGGTGCAACAGCTTTCCATTAATCATACCTGAAAAGATAGCATCACAACCTAATAATGCGTAAGCTCCAAAACCTTCAATCAATCCCTAACCTTGGCCTCGATTAATCAAAGAAACCCAACATCCCTGACCTCTTACCACTAAAAGAAGCCTTACATCCCTAAATCCTATGCCGGCTGAAGCATAAACCCAAAGTCCTCAAAGCCCCCTAAATAGTAATTTCCATTTCCTTTTCCATTATCCCTATGTAACCCCAATATAAACCCTATTATACTGTAGTAGTTTCCATTTCCTTTTCCATTACCCCTATGTAACCCCAATATATATCTTATTATAACATAATAGTTTCCATTTCTTTTCCATTATCCCCAAAGCCACCCCAAACCCAGCTTGGATCTCCCCAATAACCCTAAACCCTATATACCCTACCATAATATAATAGTTTCCATTTTATTTTCCATTATCCCAATATAACCCCAATATATTCCCAATATAAAGGGGGACTATATCCCTGAACCCTCAACCCCTAAACCCTAGGGGACTATATCCATTTCCCAAAGCCCTTGGCGACCAAAGCAGCTATGAGGCCACCTCCGCCGCCTCCCGCTGCGCCTCCAGCAGCGGGGTTGCTCAGGTTTAGGGGTTAAGGTTTAGGG
>CAJNIZ010043701.1:0-11608 GCA_905231905.1 Symbiodinium pilosum | reverse complement strand
AGGGTTTAGGGTTTAGGGACGTGACTTTGGGGGCGTGGCGTGTAAAGGTTTTGGATTAGTGTAGCCGCTTGGTTTAAGGTTTGAGGTTTACAGACTCGGGCTTTGTTTGCTGCTCCGCTGTTCTTTCTTTGAACGCTAGGGGTCATGTGGAGGTTGATTGTTGTAGAGAAACGAGAATTCTGGGGACATCTCAGATGCTAAGGATGTAGGGTGTAGAATCATCGCTTAAGATTGTTGGCCTTCTGTTGCGCTTTGAGCCTCACGCATCACGATGAGTTTTGATAAGGCTTTGGGTTGAACATCCAGCATTGATGGGGGAAATTCAAGCAATACAGAGTCCAACAGCACATCGTTGACCCTGACGATGGACAGGACCTGAACATATTGGACAGAGTGTATTCGAATTTTGTGGACAGGCGATGTCTTCTTGGCAATGGGCGCGCGTCACTATGGTGAACGGACCGACTGCTGGCTGCACCCTCTATGTCAATGAAGCGACCCATGGCTCAGTATTCCTGTGAAGCGACATGGTAGTTTGCATAAACAGGTGGACCCCAATATAGACCCCAGAATATTACAAACCTGATTAATCATGGGGCCCCGCTTGAAAGGGTACCCCAAATTGTGGAAACCCGCCAAATAGACCCCGCCCTTTGCTCATCCGCATGATCGGCTTCGACACAATCTTCAAAAAGCGTGCGGCAGATGCTTTGGGTTAAAGGTTTCTTGTCCAGCATGTAGAACCTACCCAGGCTTTGGAGTACCTGAAGGTACAGGTGGTGCAGGATATCTTCCATCAACGGCAGAAATCCTGGAAGAGCATGTATGCAGCGCCCGTGTTTCCTATTTAGTAAGGATAAAAGAAGATCTTTGTGACATAGAGCAAGACACAAATGTGGGTATGCACCCATTATATGTAGGCGCGACCTCCTACGTTTCAGGATGTGGGTGCAGCGTTCAGGACTTTAAGAATTGTGTTTTGTGACATCGTCTTGGCTGCATTGTGTGCTTTCTGTGCAGGGCAGGATCGGCACCTAAAATTGCCGTGATTTTATTGAACTTCGTGTCTCCCTTAGTTGCTGTCAGCCCTGAAAGATTCCTTCAGAAGGTCGCAAACATGGCAGGCTTCCCTAGACGACTTTCAGCCCTACCTGCAAGACCAAAGTATTGGGGACCCCTAATTTTGAGGAACGCTTCTTTCGACCCTGGACGCGAAGCGTGACCCAGAACCTTCAACGAAACCCGAAGTCCTAGATTCTTCAACTTACTTCCAATACAATGTAAATTGCATTTTCTCCATTCCTTCATTCCGAAAACCCTAAATGCCAAGCAGTAACTTGTTCCCCTTCATCCGTTCCTACTAACGACCAGCACGTTACCCACCTTCCCATAAACCCCAATCCGTACATATCCCCATAACCCCCCGGTCTCCATTTGCGTAATTCCCAAAATTATGGGTTCTTTTTGGTTATAGATATCAGAACACTTCACATTTTGGGGTACGAAAATGGAACCTAATTTTGGGATCTACTCATTTGATTGTCCATGTGCTTGTGCATCTGATTTTCCAATCCCTAAACCCTAAACCCTTCCCAAAAGCTTCCCGCAAAAGAATTCCGTGGCCTGGGTCTGATTTCTATAGCTCCGATGTGGGACCCCTCGAGAAGTCTTATTATGTTGAGATAGTGGAAAATAGAATGGAAACTTCCATTTAAGATTTAGGGTTTACGGTTTTGAGGTTTAGGGGCTTGGTCAGGGCCACGGGGTTAAGGCTTTAGGGTTGAGAGGGTTTTTGGAATTTATTCCTTCCAGTTGTGTGTGGTTTCGGGATATCTTACGGGGTCCTAGTAAGGAATAAGGGATACTTTATACAGGGATTGAATTCCCTTATTCCCTACTAACCACCAGTACGCTATGGCGCTTAGTACTCAGACCACAGTACGTAGAGGCTTTTATAGATCCCATGAACCGGGGCTCCGGCTTGCATATGAAACCTGAAACCCCCAACCCTAAACCCCAAACGCCAAACCCCAAACCCCAAGTTCTAAACCCCGCACCCCACACCCCACACCTGAAATTCTAAACCCCAAACCCTAAATCACAAATCGCAAGCCCTAGGCGCTATGCCCTAGAGCCTTAACCAGGCCCCAAGCGTCATCCTCAGGCATCAATCCTAAGCCTTCATTAAATTGACTTGAAGGTTCCTCAAACCAAGAGATCTGATGAATGCCAGAAACCGAAGGCAAGGAACCCTAAATCCTCACTAGACCGGGCTGCTGTAAAGGATATGAAATTAATTTAGTAGAATAAGGGTGTATACGGTTAAGGGTTTAGGGTTAGTTGTTACAATAATAATAATCAGGAAACCTTATACTAATTTGACTTAATTTCCTTAACAGCAACCCAGATCAAATTCAGAACCCTAAACCCGAAACCCTTAATGGGAGATAGTTCATGCCTATGGGATGGGTAGAGGTTTGTTTTTAAACTTTCAACTCGAAAGACTGGGTTGCTTTCAATGGAGTCAAATAAAGGGTTTAGGGCTTAGGGCTTCGGGTGTAGGGTTTGGGGTTTAGGGCTTAGTGTTTAGTGTTTAGGGTTTAGGGCTTAATGTTTAGGGTTTAGGGTGTAGGGTCTAGGGCTTAGGGCTTAGGGGTTTAGGGAATATAGTAGACAATAGAGTTTCTTTGGGTTAAGTCACAGCAACATGGATCCACAATGTGGGAGTAGAGTTTCCTCATAATGGTAACTGTGATGAAGTACCTCATAACCTATAGAACCCCCATATGACTCCAGCTTTCACCTCGCTTTCATTCTTTCTTTTGCTTGCCAGGGGAACTTAGCCCTAAGCCTAAAGCCCAAACCCTAAAACCTCCCTGAACCCTACAGCCTCAACTCTAAACCCTAGAGCCAAAACCTTAATCTAGCAACTCAGAAGGGTAAGTCATGCGCAGAAGCTCGGACCTGAGGTAGAAAGCATCTGAGCGTCTGCTGGGCTACGCCAGGAGGGTTCTATACGGATATGTTGGGTTGAGTTCTAGATTCTAGTTCAGGGTTTAGAGTAGTAGCTGTGAGTCCCCAATAGAGAGTAAGAGTTTATCTACCTTTTGGGTCCAATATTGTATCAGAGGAGTTCCACTTTACTTGGTTCAACCCATCAGAAAACGTTTCTCAGTTCAGGGTTTTCGAAAACAAGCCCCATGTACTGAGGGGGGTTCCTATAATCACTTTGTACTTCCGCACAGATTCCTACAGGAGGCAAAAGTTTGGATTGTGGTGGCGCGCTGGCTTGCCGAAAGCAAAACTATTTTCGCATTTGGTTACGGCTGCTGGTAATGGAGGCAAGGAACGCTCTCCCGCGAAGAGAAACAGTTATCTTCTTGTTTCACCTAGTCTTTCAGACCTCCTGACCCTTCAAGTAAACCCTGGCATCTCAATCATGGCCCTTTCAGCGCAGGTCTAGGTTTTTCGCAGGATTTGTTTGTGGGGCTCCACGTCATCAAAATCCCAGAACATGTTCTGGGGTAAATAGGGGGATCCTGAGATTCAAGAATACCCAAGTCTCAATTAAGCACGAGTTACTTTAGTCAAGGTAGCCCGGATTTGGGGGATAGGAGAAGCTATAGGCAGCTACACGGCCCTGAATCCTACACCCTGAGCTCTGTACCCTAAACTCTAAACCCAAAACGCTAAATCCTAAACCCTAAACCCTTGAATCCTAAACCCTGAATTTTATTTCCTACCAGTAGCCCTAAACCATGATGCAGCCTCCCAACAAGGATGTCCAGATCATTGAATCATAGCATCCTTGAGGGAGGCTGATTTTCTCTGAAAAGGGGGTACTTAGGGACCTCGGGGATACGTGGTTGTGGCTCAGTGGAAGTTTGGTTTCATCAGGATGCTGCAGCCCGGCCAGGATAGAGCCTCTTCGCCTTGCAGCATCTTGGTGCAACCTGCTAAGGAAGTCTGGATCGGATTTGGGAACGATTATAGGGCCTTCTGGGGATCATGTAGCTTTAGACTTCAAATCCTAGACCCAATGCTGATTGCTCTGAAGATACGTTCCCTTGTTCCGACTTGGCACCTGGCAGGTCTTTGTTTTAAGCGTTTTAAATTGCGGGGGTCCCGGGCCGCAGCGGTAAGCTGAGTACAATGGGAACCCCAAAACAGGGAACCCCACGAACGTAGTAGGGTTTAGGGTTTAGGGTGGGAACCCCAAGAATGTAGTAGGAACGTGATAGTATATTCCCATTATATTCCTTATACAATCTAGGTCATCATGACCTCGCTCGACGTCACCACATTGTGTGATTCATGTAGGAAATGGTGGAAAGTTGGCCACATTTTAGGTCCTAAGCCCTAAGCCCTCAACCCCCGTACGTCTATGCTCCCCTAAATGGGGTTCTTGGCTGCTTGGGACCCCAAAGGGGGTTTCCAAAAATGAGGGCCTGCTTCTATAATAGGATAGACTATCGTATGTTTTGGTCCATATTGGTCTCCCCTCTAATTTGAAACCCCCAGATACACAAGTGTGTCCATAACAGAGCTCCCCCCCCGCCCACACGTATTGCACCGCTTGCCAGAAAGATACAGTAGAGGCTTTACGGTAGTTGCATGGTGAGTGGGACTCCGGAAGTAGACTAAAATTGGGGATAACTGAGGTTACTCTATCGCTTATTTGGGTTATACGATACTTCTACAGTCCTCATGACTGTCTGAGTCATCAGTACCGACATAAGTCTTGTATACTTCTTGTACCACTATAGTATGATATACACCCAAGATCTATTCTAATACAGTCAGCTCCCACACTACAAGCTCTCTAAGGCTCAAATCAAGTTCCCCACCCGAATAGCTCCTTAATCAAACCCCAGATTTGAGTGGTGAAGCCTTCAGCTATGATCCACATGGAAGTTCCCAACAATACGGTGGATGGAGGAAATCTTGCACCACTTAGGATTCCCAAGATGCACGAAGTATTGGGGTGTAGGCAATATGAGGTGATTCAGGATTTCTTTTCATCCACGGTCTAAAACTGATAAAATCCCTTTATGAGAACAATCCAAAAACAGGATTTGTTGTCAAAATCATGGTCGTTTTTTTTTTTTTTTTTTTAATATTACAAGGGATCTCTTCGCTGGCGAGCTCTTAAACCCCATAGTGATCCACACCTAGTCCCTCTAGATTTGCCTCTCATATGAGCTAGAGTCTAAAATCCTAGCATCCCCTTTAAAAAGCCGTGCAATGATCCCCTATACAATCCCCTATATAGCCTGCCTTTCGGGAGTGTAGAGTATTCAACACGATCTTATGAGACACCTTCCAGACTCACCCAATCTTCAGACACTCCTTGTGTTGAAATTCTGCATGACCTTTACCAATCACTACCCTTTGTAAGTACTTGATAGTGATGGTAGTAGTATAAGTATTGTTGACAGTTTTAGCATACTTCAATACGAGACTTCCCCGAGGCATCAGGTACTCAGAGTCATGCAGAATTCCGTCCATCAGCTATAGTCTTACTGGAGCTGCAAGGGGAGTAGGGGAGGGAATCTAAACCCTAAACCCGCGATCGGATCTATTCTCTCACTCCCACTTCAGCACCAGTAGGTAGTTTGGCCAGCCCTGCCAAAGGCAGGATTTTCACAACCCCACAGCGAGCCGTCTCAAAAGACAGCCTTGATAAGCCCTTCAACCCGGGTTCAAGGTAATGTAGGGGCCCGTTGAATTTGAATGGGATTTCTGATATGGATACGTTCTTCTGTCTGTATAGAAGTACTATGAAGGAACAATGTTGACAATTATTCGGGCTTCTGCCTTATTCGGTCTCAGTCTTAGGGTTTAAGGTTAGGATGACCCTTAGCCCTCTCCACCGTAAGTCCCGAGCCCTTGTCACAAGGCTCCAAACTTTTTGGCTAGCAATATTGAGTCCCCCTTAAGTAGACGGAATATGGCTTCGCCTGTATTATAATAAGATCCCCATGTACCCCATATTCTATCTACTTAAGGGGGACGATACCTCGCTGCATTGCTTGTCCCAGCAAACATATCGTGTAGACTTGTGCGGTGATTCCTGACAAAGAAGGTCCCTTTTTGGGTCCTGTTTGTTTTCTTCATGGCTATCCTGGCAATCTTCTGAGCTGTGAGGTTCAGGGATTTGAAGTCAGGCCCTTCCAGCTAAAATGCATCTTCTATAGGGATTATTGGGGGGTGCCATCTCATACCTGCTTGGGAACTTTCCTGACCTGTCTGGCCTAGCCACAGCCATAGTCGGTGTATGGGATGCTGATCTCCACATCCGGACCACGTGGGGTGTCCACAAACAACGTTCTGGCCAGTGGCACCAGAAATAACACCAGAAGCGAGGAGGCAGCAGACAGCTGGCTAGAAGCGCTTCTCCAGTCGGCGGTAGCAGCACGTGGCCAGGCAAACTGTCCACGTGCAAGCTTAGTGTGGCCCCAGTGTGGTGCTTCGACCCTTCGCGGAACAAGCCTTGTCATGATAGTGTTGAAGTGGTGGCTAGACACAAGCCGACTCCCCACTTTCGAACTGCTCACCTCGCGGTGGCGGGGAGTGACATGGGTGGTTGGAAGTAGTGTAAAACATTGTAGATATAGGACCCAAGCCCATGATCGAACTTTGTATTCGGGCATAGTCTGCGAATCAAAATTGTGGACGAATTCCGCAAGAAGGAGTTGGAGCACTGGTCTGATCAGTTCATTGTGCTATTGCCTTCGAAGGCATTCAGCCCAGGCCATTGCGATCCTGCATCATCCTCGCCTGAGGTTTGGTCTGTGTACTGGTCTGATGCATATCCAGTTCAACTGGGGTGGGGCTTTGGATTCTCTTGTGAAAGGGCGCGCTTAAATCTGCAGTCGCTACCTGCGCATGTCCCGTCGCCTGTACAGCGGCTATTGCTTATGACATGCATGTGATGCAAGCAATAACAATAGCAAGTGCAGTTGCAAGGATATGGAATCATGGAGAACATTGGCAGCAGAAATGATCATAGCCACCAATGGATGTATTTGAATGGGACGGAGGCATACCAGCTTTTTCCTCGGGAAGGAATGTTGTCCGAACTGTGGCCGTGCATGGGATTCAGCAGGTGTGACCTTTGCCATTAAGGCATGCTTGCCTCTGGGGTGGCAACGCAGAGCGCTCAGCATTGGGTTTTTCAAGTGTCTGGGGACGGGAGTGGCCTTGAGCGGAGTCGTTCTTTGGCTCCACGGTGCGTGAGACATCTGATGGTGCGTGGTACATGTGGAACATGTGGACAATCATGTGGGGCGAGGTGAACAATGTGGGCTGCGCCACAGGACTTCAGCGCGTTGATCTCAGTTCCCGATGTTTGTTGCCAGGCCCAGGACCCCCAAGCCCCCCTCCCACCCTATGTGAAAGACAGAGGTCCAAACTCTGCGCTGGAGGTGCGAATACTCCAAGCTGTGTGATTTGTGAGAGCGATGTCGATGTCCCTAACAGCACGTGGCCACGAGTGACATGGGTGATTAGAAGTAGTATACAACTTAGTATATAGGACTAAAGCCCATGATCGAATGTTGTACTCGAGCATAGTCTGCGAATCAAAATTGTGGACGAATCCCGCAAGAAGGAGTTGGAGCACTGGTCTGATCAGTTCATTGTGCTACTGCCCTCGAAGGCATTCAGCCCAGGCCACTGCGATCCTGCGTCATCCTCGCCTGAGGTTTGGTCTGTGTACTGGTCTGATGCATATCCAGTTCAACTGGGGTGGGGCTTTGGATTCTCTTGTGCAAGGGCGCGCTTAAATCTGCAGTCGCTACCTGCGCATGTCACGTGGCCTGTACAGCGGCTGTTGCTTATGTCTTGCAAGCAATAGCAATAGCAGTAGCAATAGCAATGGCAATAGCAATAGCAGTAGCAAGTGCAGTTGCAAGGATGTAGCATCATGGAGATCAGTAGCAGCACAATTTATCATAACTAGCAGCGGATGTATGGTAATTGACGGAGGCATACCAGCTTTTTCCTCGGGGAGGAGTGTTGTCCGAGCTGTGACCGTGGGTTTTACACGGGATTCAGCAGGCGTGACCTTTGCGATTAAGGCATGCGTGCTCTTTGGGTGGCACCGTAGAGGGCTCGGCGTTGGTTTTTCAAGTTTCTGGACTCCTAGGGCGGAGTCAGACTCTCTCGCTTTTCTCCATCGTTCTCTGTCTATGGAACATGTGGACAATCATGTGGGGCGAGGTGGACAATGTGGGCTGCGCCACAGGACTTCAGCGCGTTGATCTCAGTTCCCGATGTTTGTTGCCAGGCCCAGGACCCCCAAGCCCCCCTCCCACCCTATGTGAAAGACAGAGGTCCAAACTCTGCGCTGGAGGTGCGAGTACTCCAAGCTGTGTGATTTGAAAGCGCGCTGTCGATGTCGCTAGTCGCACGTGGCCAGGCAAACTGTCAACCAAGCTTAGTACGGCCCTCGGCATAGTTAAGTTTCCAATCCCGAGGAAGCTCTACGGAGCAGTGAGCAAGCGTTGAAGCAGACAGACATCCTGGTTTAGGGTTCTATTGGGGTTAAATTAGGATAATGGAAAATAAAATGGAAACTGCTATTTAGGGTTTAGGGTCTAGGGTTTATGCTTTATCTTCAATTCATCTGCCTGCAGGCAGCCATGGATGCATTGCAATTGCAGCCTTCTCAGGCTGGATGCAATTTCACGTCAGCTTCGCATTCCTCTTGGGTCACAAGCCTGCTAAAGCTGGTAGTTTTGGAAGCCTTGTACATCTGAAATGACAAGTTCAAGGTGACCTTCCCAAAATCACACTTACACAAGACTAAGGACAGTGCCACAAACAGTTCAATTGCTATTTCTTTTCGCCTTTCAGGTGTCAACGGCTCCCCAGACATCCCGCGCTGCCGTGACCGCCAAGCCAATGGCGAACTGCAGGATGTGCTCGCGCAGCTGGGCAATGGATCGTGGGACTGAGCTTTTGCCCCGTGGTCAGCTGCGGCATTGATCCCATTACGCAGCTTCGTGGACAAGATTCCAGCTTTGTCCCGCCTTGCTGCCAATGTGAAATCACATTGGAATGAAACCATGATGTGGTTCTCACGGCATTGCGCTTTGAAAGCAAGATGCTGTGACATTGCGATAGCTATGGCTGCGGTAGCGTGCTTAACAACTTTATATTTTGAGGTGGGAACATTGAATCATTGTTGCGGATTGCCCACGTATTCTGGCAAGAGACGAACAGAAGCTAAGGTGAGCATGTTCGTTCACGTTTACAGCAGTAAGTACTAAGGTCAGCTGCAAAGGGTATAGATCAGACAGCCTCATGCCGCAACCAACAGTTGGCAAAGGCTCAGATCCTTGGACAAGGTTAGCCTTACCTCAGTGTTTCTTAGAGCCCGCTTCAGCGTTGTGCCCTTCAAAGGTGGTTGGAATGACTTACACGGCAGTGGTCGGCTCGGCTCGGCTCTCAGGATTTCAGCTGTTCGCCAAAGACTCGCGATGCTGCCTGAGACTGCTTCAATGCGGTGATCTTCTCCACAAGCGAGGCTTGGTGGAATTTTCTCTGGCGCTTCGTAGAAAGCGCCGTAACGGATCATAGAAAATTACTGCGCATTATTCAAGTATATTCAAGTAATTAGCAAGTCCCAATTACAGGCAATTTGAGGCATCCGTTCATGTCCTACCAAACGCCAGGTATGTTAGCTGTGTTCCTTATAGTATGAAGTTTAGGGAGGTTTGCCCATACTTCAACTTCCAGGCCACGGTTCCAGTCCCTGGCTGATGCTTTCGGTTTTCATGATTGGTGATTTGATAGAGTCACACGGTTTAGGGCTTAGGGCTTAAGAGTCATAATTGCAGGCAATCTTGTACGTCCTGTTAGATATTATTTGCAAGTAGGTTCTGTAATTTTCAGTGATTTGGGGACGGGCGCGCCCTTGCTTCCGTGATCTTTCAGAGAGTTTCCCGCGTTTTTTTGTGATCGCATCGTTTATGTTACATCTGTTTTCGGTGATTTGTTTGCGATTTCTCGGTGATGGTTTCGGGTCCATGTGACCCTTTCAGTGATTTTTCAATGACCTGTGATGATTTCTGCGATTCTTCAGTGATTGCTCTCTGTGGCAGCGTGATGTTTTTCAGTGATATTCCGCGATATCTATAGGAGGCGTGTTAGTTCTTCGGTCGTTTCTCGCAGCTTGGGTCAAGGGGTCTTTGTCAGGGTTCGGCTGCAGGATTTAGGATATATGGGCCTGTAGTCATCATTGTAGTCAGGGTCAGGGTCCGCTGTGCCTGCCACTCGGTCACTTCTTCGTTTTGGATCTGCGGGCGGCGACGCGGTGCAGCAGGGACCTAAAACATTCCCAAAACTCAAAGAAAAGCCTGAAACCGCGGATAAAGTGTGAAAACACACCAAAGCAACTGAACATATCTGAAAGACTCTGATGTGAAATCAATCCGACAAGCAACGAACATTTGCTTACACCATCTTTGCTTTCCGAAAAGTAACCGAAAAATCAATGAAACATCACGGCTGAAGTGGGTCGTTTTCGGAAAGTTGGCAAGCTCTCTCCCCACTCTTAAGTTTCGGGTTTGGTTCACATATCCTTGTCAACTTTGCAGGGGATAAAGAGCTATAAATGGGAGTTGAAACCGAATCTCACAGCTTTGTTGGAAGTCGGCGGTGATTGCGGCCAGTCTGCTCCGTTCTTGCACAACGTGCCCGCGGCCGAGGAGGCCAGAAAACATGGGCTTTGAATCCTTCAGCCGCGACATGGAATACCTAGGTAGTACTCAACATTGCGTAACATAGCCCAGGCATGTTGGAAGATATGCTGATTTTTTGGGCGTTACGAGGAGTATGTCGGATCAAGGGGATGAATACGTGGAACCAAAGAGATGAGTAGGTCCGTTCTATGGGTGTTTTAAATCAATCAGGTCGACGATCATGATTGTCGATACTGTATTCCCTGCGTTTTAGATACTCTTCATTCTGCGCACATGTTCGCGGTGGGTTCCTCTCAGCGTTTGGTTTGTGATTTCTTTGTTTTTTTGGCATGTTCTTCACTTCACACGGCAATCTGGCAGAAATTGTGTAGCTGGAGTCTTTCAAGCCCCAGGCACTGGCCAGGTGGTACAAAGCAGAGCACGATGTTTTCATTCCAACATTGCAAAGCAAGCGCCTAAATCCTAAACGCTCCAACACTTCAAGCACATCGAAGTGGACAGTGTATTAGGCAACTGATCCAGTGGGCAGCTCACATAATTCAGGAGGAGTAGTAGTAGTAGCAGTAGTAGTAGTAGCAGCAGCAGGAGGAGGAGTGAGTAGTAGTAGCAGTAGCAGCAGTAGTAGTAGTAGTAGTAGTTGTAGTAGTAGTAGTAGTAGTAGCAGTAGTAGTAGGCCCCCCCCCCTCCTAGGCACTACCGTTCTAGTTCAAATTCATCATAGATAGGTTGGGGAAGGGGTGGGGGGGGTAGTTCCGTACGTTGTACTGTGCATTCATTATTTTTGTAAGTCCGGGAATGGGTGAGGGGTGGGGCTCAAGTGGAGAGCACCACGGCGAGGTGATACTAAGATGTCGCCGCTGGTGGATTTGTGATGACCGCAACAAGCGGTCATGTTGGGA